>VMBQ01016064.1:0-11575 GCA_007657795.1 Dreissena rostriformis | reverse complement strand
AATTATATGTACACAACCAATACAATACCGTATTTATCAGACCGAGAATAATTTCATGTTTTTTTAGTGTTGTTTGTGGCTTTCGCAAAACATGCAATAAAATCTCTTATCGTAATGTCTGTACTCACTGTTATTTGTTTGAGCGATGTTTTGTATGATTTATGATTCGTCACGTTCACGAGATTGTAAGGATTCAACAGGAGCTGTCTTCTTTTGAAATCTTTGCAAGTTTGGTATGAATTCGACAAATACCGACTCATCTGACGATGCATCGCCTTCTTCCGAAATATAGTCTTTGTCATTGTCACTATCCTGCAAAATACAATTTTGTGTGAGATCATATACAAATTATGAAATATCACAACATTATAATTACAGTTATAACAGTTGGAAACTAGAACTTGAAAACAAAATCTTAACTATATGTTATCTTAGATACAATGTATAAATGAGTGTACAGTGCTTCAATCACAAAAATCGTAATGAGTTTACGTACATCGATATCCGATGATTCCCTGTCCAATATGTTTTCATGTGCATCTTGTGAATGGCATACTTGTGCAGTGTCGCCATGTTCTTTAGTATCGGTACTCTGTTATACAATTCAATGATACAATAATTGAGTAAGATTCATACATCCACGTTACTTAGTATCAGGTGAAATTGTCATTCTCTGTAGCATCATTTACAATTAATATCATCACCCATGTGGCTTTTTAGTATGAGGAAGAAGATCTATGTAACATGAGAATTTCGTGTAATTATTTGCAACCGATGGTATAGTACAATTTTATTTCAACTTAGTCCAAAATAGTTTACTTTTGCTTATCTTACATCACATGTTTCATTTTTTGCTGTTTACTTTCATTGGGGACCTTTCAAACAGATTGATAGCTCGTATTGTCTACATAATAAAAAAAGACAAAATGCATTATCCATAAAACATTTTTAAAGGTTGCATGTAACTGATAAATTCCAACATAACGTTTCAAAATTAACATATATTTGATTATTTATATATAACCTACAAAGCTTATCAAAGAAGTGCTGAATACACCGACGTAGCATGTCATAACATATACCGGGTTGTTACAAACATGTTATCCAATTTCCAAAATTATGCAAGGCATAATTTTAAGAGATACGAATAAGACAAAATGCATGCACTGTTAAATGAAAGGTGTTGGACTTCTCTTTATAAATTTGTTATAAGACAAAAGTAGAGATGGACGGACTGTGGCTCGCGGGAAATTGTGTATTGATTGTGTGGTGGTGGGTATACAATGAACTTTCTTTTCTTACCTTATGTCAGAATGTATCGTATAGCAAGATATTGAGTAGAGGCTATTGTTTGTGTTTGTCGTTAAGATAAAATATCAACCAAAATCCATATGTAACACGCAAGTTAAATTTCCTAATGTTTCAGAGTTTCATATACAGTAATTGGCAGCGTACGAGTCTTATACTGAAAATTAAAATTAATGTGATTACACATCTTGGATAAGTGATACTTAACGAATTTGTGATTATGATAAAGTCGATGTTTTTCAACTACATTGTTAAATACACATACGCATGAGTTTCAGTGACAGGTGTAAATCCTAAATACTTTGTTTATATGAATTTGTTGGAATACAATTAGTTAAAAGTCACTTAAACTGGTAAACAATATTGTATTTTTTTAAACAATCGCGTGTGCTATACCATTTTAATATAATGATCATCGAGGTACATGCTACATTCAGCCCAAATACCAATTACCATTACCACGCAATATATATTTGCACAATTACGCCCATTTCACTGAAGACAAAACCAACCAGAAAATACGCCTTAATAGCTTCAACATAGCGAACTATTACAAAACGCCTCATGGACTTCTTCAGTGTGTACGGATGTTTGTCCTGGTCCCTGATTGTCCGTAGATGTAGTAGTCATTGTGTTGCCTATTCAAAACAATAAAAAATAAATATGGTATTAACACATAAACTTGTCAGTGTTAGAAAGTTCTTTAGTTATGAAACCATTGAGTTCAACGCACTGACATTAGTTCCTTGTACAACAATGGCATAGATTTCAAGATGTACATACTGTGTATTTAGGCAAGTGTAGTAATAACAAAATCACCGTGAAACATACCCATATTTTGTTCCATGCATTTCTGAAAATGCAAACAACAAATACACATTATCAGAGAGACCGCATTTTGAATAAAGCTAGACGACGTTCAATGATACAATATTTAAATTCACGGCTAAAAGGTGTTTACGGCTAATAACTTTATTTAAAATGACTAACTCATACATAAACGTGAATGTAATCTTGAAAAATGATTGGATATATTTCAAAAGACATTTAAAGTGATAATTGATAAGTATCAGTGGTGAATTCATCACAGATGACACCTTTTATCTTAGAATGTACCTTTCTCTATGGAAGTGTTGGTACTCCATAATCATATTGGAGTTCCTCGCCAATTTCAATGTCTCTGTCGGCGAAAATGCATAGATGTGAAGTTTGGTTGACTTCAACTATTTTGTTTTGCGTCTCCATTTTCGGCATCATGTATGATTTGAACCTAATGAAATATATCGTTGGAAGCGTCAGTGATGAATAAGACGTTTAAATAAACACTTCTGATGCTTTATAACAGACAAAAAGCCAAACGCGCATGACATATTTAATTATGGTGTAAAAATTGAAGATAATTCTTCTTCTCATTGCGTGATTTAAACGCTTGATATACAAAGTAAGGATAAATAATATTTACCAGAAAGATGTGTATTTTAAAAAGGAAATGAAACTGCCATTACCCTCCTTTTCATACTCTTTTTATAATTGCCTTGAATGTTTTACTAGTTTAATAAGATCCCCTTTGAATTCGAGAAGAAAGTCTCCTTTTTCAAAAAGCTTAGTTGCAAAGACTCCTTTGCCTGAAATATTTATATCTGTAGACATTTTATAGGAATAATCATTTAAAGCATATAACTGAAGGCTAGATATAGGCGCCAAGTGTTTTTTTTATTATTAATAAACAATCAATAAATCTTTATGCAATATCCATACTTCTACTCAGTATTTAGTAAAAAATTAAGTGCATGTTGTTGTTTCTTTTTAATCGAACAAAGCTATAACTATGACTTAAACTACCTTTAACATAATCATATAGACAAATAGCCTATGACATCATTGACGGTTTTTACTTGAAATACTGGTGGATCAACGTACTGGAAGTACGTTTTTGCGAGATCAAGGGGCATGGGCCCTTTTGGCTACTAAATGATAAAATGGAAATGTTGATGAAAAAACACTGCCTAGCTACGTTGTTGAACGTATTGTTTTAAAATCTATTCGTGAACTATATGTACCGTTAAACAAACTTTGTAATAAAAATGTACAATTCGATCATTATAATTCATCTTCCAGAATTACTTAAACATATACATAATAGAGCTTTTTCATAGTTATTGAATGTTGTAAATATAATTAAAAAATGTACCCTAGTTGTATGCTTTTGTTCGATCGAAACTCCATCTTTCCAACTAACTTTCACTAAATGATATAAACACCGAGTGTATGATTTTTAAACTGCGCAACCGGGGAACTGCTATAAGCCCGAATACACACACGGTAGCAATTTTGTCAAGATTTTTGTGTATTTTGTGCATGCCGTGAACCCGCTAATCGGGGAAGGCGTTGGACTTAAAATTGACAGTTTGGTATTTTATACACGTAGAATAGAAATATTCGCTTTAAACCGACCGGGAAATTCCCCGGTTGGTAGGTGTTCCCCGGTTTGTTGATGTTTATCTATACGATTTTCCCCAGTTGGTTGGTTTTNGAACACATCAAAAGTAAGTGCCGTACAGCCATGTACAACTACCTTAAAATCAAAAACATACGGAAATACTTAACACGATTGTCGTCGTGCAAGAGATTGTCTAACGCCCGACGCCCATTCTCCTAGCAGAGTTGTCGTTCTTGCCTCAACATACATCAATGGTACTGATGTTAATTTTTCCTAATAAATTATTTTATTAGCTTTCGAAAACAACCGGTATGTAGTTTATTCGTTTAAAAGTGTTCGAGTTACATGGTTAACAGTAAAGATGGTCTAGTTTTACGGTTAACGAAGTTTAACTCCTTGTATCTATTATAGCATATATATAGGCTTCCCTCCTGTGGTTATAGAAGCAGAGCAACGTGAAAGTGGTACTTGCTTCTATTATTTTGGGATTAATGAATATGTCTGTTGGAAGACTGATGGGCAAGTATTAAGGGGTCGTTGGTTCGAGTCCCCTACATGTAAGTTAGTGACGAGCACTTGTATAATTACGCCGATATTATTTACTGGTATGGAGAAATACCGAAATCCCGTAATTGTCGACCCACCCCCCCCCCCGAAATCGCCCAAAATCCCCGTATATTTTACTATGTCACTCAATGAAGTGTAAAATATGTTTAAATGGTAAAATATATAGGGTTTATATAATAAATGTATGAATTATTTTGTAAACCAGCATTTAAAAAGGTCATTAACGGGATTTTGATTATTGGTGCAATGAGGTATGCTTGTCCCTGTACCGATACACTCGGTATTACAGCACGTAATGGCGATTTCATCTCCTATGACACCAAAGGGGTACTTATCAATAATTTAGTGTGTAAATGGAAAACAAAACAAAAAAAAGAAATCAGAAACGTAGATTTCGGCAAGTTAAACACGCTCTCCGACGATTGCGGGGGAAACGAAATCCTCCAAGTTACAACTCCACGGCCGTTAATCACGGACGCCACCTCTTATTTTGCCCAAATGGGTGGTTATTAGATGTTTCTGTACATGTGTGGATGAATAAATCTTCGCTGAATCATACTTCATTGCCCGATTTTTTAAATAATGCGAAATATGTTGAAAAAACATATCAAACCTTCTCACCCTTTGGAATTATACGTGAAATTTCAAAACATCCGGCCCTAAGCGCAACCTCGGAAGAAGCATTGCCCCATTTATGAATGCATCGCAAAAAGGTGGCGCCCGTGATTAACGGCCGTGAACTTGTAATGATGGTATTAGTAATTAATAACGCTTTTTAGATGTTATACAGTGTTTCGATTTCATTTATGAAAATCGAGTAAGCTAAGTCGGGATCTCGAGATAGCGCAAATTCTCTCCTCCTTTGTTTAATACACCCTGCCTTTATTTACTGCACGGCTCTTTTTTAATTGCACTCCTCTTTTATTTAGTTTTGCACTCCTCTTTTTTCTATCTCGTGGCCACGACATTCTATCTCGTGGCCACGACGTAGCTTACTCGTGGCCACGAGTTAGTAAGTCGTGGCCTCGAGATACTAAGTCGAGGCCACGAGATAAAAAAAAGGAGTGCAATTTAAAAAAAGGGGAGTGAATGTCACCTCTATGCCACCGTACCTAGGCGACCTGGGTTTAATTCACGTTTCCGAAAGCATCTAAGTTTGGTTTGTAGTCACTATACCGGGCAGTTGTGATTTTCTTCCAACAACACAAAACCACATAAAAATTGAAAATAGTTTAGTAACAACTGGAAAAGCTATTTCAGCTATAATTCCAAATTCTTCCTAACTTTCGTGGGTCTAGTAAATTAATAAGTAAGGAGTGTAGGGGCACACTCCGAGTCCACCCATAATGCAGCCTCAGGCCACACACACACATCAATACATGTATTTGTAATGGAAAGTGCATAACACAAACCATTCAGGACATTTTCTTTCCTAATAGAAGTGGTTGGGACTTGCGTATACGGCGTCTGACTGTCTTTAACTGAGGTTATGTTTAACTGACTGACAAAATGACTCCTTTCCGCTGTTTGCAAGTATACGGCGTATATTTTCACCGGTCAACCACTTTATAGCTTAATATTGTAAACATGAATTCGCCCAGTCGGCTCTGCGTTTTTAGTGCGTCGGTATATACAAAACATATTGAAAGAAACCCCTCCATAAATCAGTTGTTTATTTAGGTGATCTAGAAATTAGATGTTCATAATACAACTATTAGTAACCTCTCGTAAACACATTCAGCCTCCGAATGCCCCCCTCCACTCATAACTGAACAAGTTGGTTTGCCGATTAACGAAAATTAAAAAAAAAAACTAGAAAATTAATTCATAAATCCCCAGTCCGGAGAAAAATATTTTTTAAGAGGGAAAATATAGCGAATTTTCATTAAAAAAAAATACCAAAAATGTTTTAGTCCTACCGTATTTAACAACGATTTTGTTTATATTGGTCGTGAAGGTGTCCATTAGCACATCTTCTTGGACAATTGTGGTTACTTGTGTTAAGGGGAACGCGAGGGAATACGTCGCATGGGAACCGGACATCTATATCTCCTTGGTTCCTTCACTCACATGACTTGTTGCATGTGAAGCTTTTGAAATAGAATTCGTAAATTAGACGATTTAATACTGTGGTCGTCTAGAGGATGGCTTTGGATCCGAATGTATAATAGTAAAAACACAGCTATTTTCTTACTTTGATTTCAATCTTAAAAGGAAAACTAAGATACATAAGTGGCACCAATGAGTACTTCATAAAAGGCCTCTGCTTTAATTTGACAGCAATTTTACTACCACTAATAATTTTTCGGCAAGGTTTGTTATTTATTTGCAATTATACTATTTATTGTGTCACCAATTACGCTTTGAAATGAAGAACAACTGGACGGGGCTCTTGATTGAGGCCAATCCCCACATGTTTTCTCGCATAGCTTCTGTAAACAGAAACTGTTATGCTATTAACTGTTGTCTTGGATATACGAATACGTCCTTAACATTAACACTTGCCGGTGTACTTTCTAGTGCAGATGCAGTCATAAGTGGACGGCACAGGCAACGAATCAATGGCGAACATATGAATTTCCGCAATGACAAAACGTACAACAAAACCGTTACCGTTCAGTGTTTCAGCCTCTTGGATGTTCTTAACGTGATAGGGAACAAAAGGCTGGATTACTTCTCACTGGATGTTGAAGGTGCGGAATTGTTCATCCTGGAGTCCATAGACTGGAACCAAATTGACATTGACGTCTTCACCATAGAAACGGATCAACACAGAGACAAAATAATGTCGTTCATGAAAGATCATGGATATAAGTGGATTACACGCATGCAAGGAGATGACATTTTTAGTAAAGTCCGCGACTAGGATAATATTACATTTTAGCAAAGCATGAGTATTAATACGGTGATAGAAGGTGTTTTCATATCCTCGAGAAGCTTCAGCGATGTCTGAGAAAACTGGGAATAATGCTTGTGCGTAAATTGTCATCCCAGATTAGCCTGTNATAAACAAATAATCGATACAAATAAACCTATTATATTCAATGGCGCTAGTCATGACCATTGCTGTAAAGCCGCTTTTCGTATAAATAAATCGTGATGTAGAAAAGGCGTTCATTTATAGTATTTAAAATATACTCATAATATCCAATATGTTTGTATTGCTTAAAATAGTAATTAAAAACTAAGTTCTGTTCTGGTATTGGAACCAAAACCGTTCTTATTGAGCAGACTTGCTCCCTATTTTACAGAAGTCTTAAAGCTTAAAAAGCACAAACGTAGACACTTGTGCACTTAATCTAAGTAGCATTCGCATCCAAGAGAAGCGTGAAGGCTGTGCGCGAAACATCATTCGGCAACAGGGCAGAATATAATCCGAGGTAACTATAAGATCCTCAAGGGCATTACACTAAAAGATCAGAAATAAAACATACATGACCTTTGAATATATATTGTGACCTTGTACGTTCACAGAAGGTAATGGGAGTTGTTCGCAACACATCGCCTGATTTAGGGACCTATACAAACGAACTTCCTTTTTCGGCGTAGCTGTATAACCCAGCTTTTCACCTTACCTGACCTTTGTAAGTGTCCAATAGAATTCAAATATAATTACCCGCGGCTAGAAACGAATGAAAACACTGGCTTATATGGCTGATTTGAGCATAATTCCCCAGAACATCGGAAACATGAACGCGTCTTTGTAGTATAGCATGATACTTTTGTTTGCTGCGTGTTCAGCATGAAACAATTTTATCTCTAATGAAAAGTATTGATGGAAAGAACAGTTTTACACTCAACTCTTGACATCAATACAGTTTGTGTGTGCCCCTTTATATTCAGAGGATTGTCAGCGCCAGAGCGTTTGTACTTAAAGGCTATGTTCTCATATTTTGTTATTACTACCATATTGCTGTCTGTGTACTAGTATATTTTAGTTCATTAAAGTTTCGTTTTTCGATATCCTGATATTAGTTTTGGCCAAACCATTTTAATTGTTTTCGAAATTGAACATTAAACATGTAAAAGTGTGAAGTTTAAAACAAGCCGTCGATCCAGCAGTGGAATCGCGACCTCACTTTAAAGCATTGCATTCCAAGCCGCAAGGTATCAGGGTCAGTTCGAGGTCAGTACAGGGATCGTTATATAATATAGACGGTATCGCGTGATCTAGGTGAACTGGAATTTTATTTAGACCAGATGTTAAATGAAGATATTCGTCGATATAATTATGGTATCTCAATAATAGATTCGTAATGTGTTTTCAACAAAACAGTGATAAATATTATTTTTGATTAATTTTAAAAGAATTATTCCACCATATTGACCAATGTATTGAGCATGAGCGTGATTATTCCCGATACTGTTAATAATCGAATCAAAAAGCAATTCACGACAAACTTCTAAACAGGTTTGTCCGAAGAACGCACGAATAAATAATTAAAATATGTACGGAAACTTCCCGTGTGGCCGGTTGACTTACATGTTTTAATTTCACGTCCATTCTTTTTTTTTTTATCTATAGATATATGATCAGCAATATGTAATAATGTTAAAAAAACGCGAAAACTACGCGTAACATCCCGTACTGCGTGAAATGCAGCCAAGAACTGCACACACAGAAAATGCTATCTTTGATTTAATTTGCGTGAAAAAGCATTTGGAATCTGTTAGTACGAATATAACTTTTCATCACTCAAAACGTTTCATAAAGTCCAACAAGAGGGCCATGGGCCCTAAGGCGCTCACCTGAGACCCAATAAAACTAGACTTTTCTGGAAAACTGCTAACTGATTCACGAAGATTGGACAAAAAATCTAATTAAAATTACCAGCGGCTAGAAACGAATGAATACACTTCATTGATTCCATTGACTGATTTGAGCATAATTCCCCAGAACATTGGAAACATGACCGCGTCTTTGTAGTATAGCATGATACGTTGGTTTGCTGCGTGTTCAGCATGAAACAATTTTTTTCTCTAATGAATAGTCTTGATGGATAGAACAGTTTTACACTAAACTCTTGACATCAATACAGTTTGTGTGTGCCCCTTTATATTCAGAGGATTGTCAGCGCCAGAGCGTTTGTACTTAAAGGCTATGTTCTCATATTTAGTTATTACTACCATATTGCTGTCTGTGTACTAGTATATTTTAGTTCATTGAAGTGACGTTTTTCGATATCCTGATATAAGTTTTGGCTAAACCATTTTAATTGTTTTCGAAATTGAACATTAAACATGTAAAAGTATGAAGTTTTAAACAAGCCGTGGTTCCAGCAGTGGAATCGCGACCTCACTTTAAAGCATTGCATTCCAAGCCGCAAGGTATCAGGGTCAGGTCGAGGTCAGTACAGGGATCGTTATATAATATAGACGGTATCGCGTGAACTAGGTGAACTGGAATTTTATTTAAACCAGATGTTAAATGAAGATATTCACCGATATAATTATGGTATCTCAATAATAGATTCTTAATGTGTTTTCAAAAAAAAACATTATAAATATTATTCTTTATTAATTTAACAAGAATAATTCCACCATATTGACCAATGTATTGAGCATGAGCGTGATTATTCCCGATACTGTTAATAATCGAATCAAAAAGCAATGCACGACAAACTTCTAAACAGGTTTGTCTGAAGAACGCACGAATAAATATTTAAAATATGTACGGATACTTCGCGTGTGGCCGGTTGACTAACATGTTTTAATTTCACGTCCATTCTTTTTTTTTGTATCTATAGATATATGATCAGCAATATGTAATAATGTAAAAAATAAACGCGAAAACTACGCGTAATATCCCGTACTGCGTGAAATGCAGCTAAGAACTGCACAGAAAAAGACATATGCTATCTTTGATTTCATTCGCGTGAAATAGCATTTGGAATGTGTTAGTACGAATATAACTTTTCATCACTCAAAACGTTTCACAAAGTCTAACAAGAGGCCATGGGCCCTAAGGCGCTCACCTGAGACCCAATAAAAATAGACTTTTCTGGAAAACTGCTAACTGATTCACGAAGATTGGACAAAAAAGGGACGTCTAGGGTATAAACATGTTTTTTTTTTATTCGACCTAGTGACCGAGTTTTTGAGCTCACCTGACCCAGGTTCAATCTCAGCCGAGATTTCATTGGGACAAATGTTCTGACCAAGTTATATGAAGATTGGCCAATAAATGTGGCTAATATAGCGTGAACAAGTTTTCACTACAGTCGTATACGGAAAACATCCCCGCCCCCTCCCCCCGCTGGCCATGTTTTTCAACAAACCGGAAGATTTTTTTAACTCGACCAAGAAGTCATTAGAACAAGTCTTCTGACCAAGTTTCATTTTGATTGCACTAAAAATGTGACTTCTGGAGTGTTAACAATGTTTTACTATAGCTTTATAAGGAAAAATGCCCCGCCCCCTGGCGGCCATGTTTTTTTAACGGACCGGGACCATTTCCGAACTCATCCAATATATCATTGAAGCAAATGTTCTGACTAAGTTTCATGAAGATTGGACGATATATGTGACTTCTAGAGTGTTAACAAGGTTTTTCTATAGCCAAACAAGGAAAAATGCCCCGATTCCTGGCGGCCATGTTTTTCAGTCAGCCGGAACCATTTTCGAACTCGCCCAAGACATCATTGTGATACAAGTTCTGACCAAGATTCATGAAGATTGGACAAAAAATGTGACTTCTAGAGTGCTAACAAGGTTTACCAAAGGCAATTAAGGAAAACTGCCACGCCCCCTGGCAGTCATGTTTTTCAACAGACCGGGACCATTTTTAAACCCATCCATTAAATCACTATAACGAATGTGCTGACTAAGTTTCATGAAGCTTGGACAGTTAACGTGACCTCTAGAGTGTAAACAAGGTTTTACTAAAGCCATATTTATGAGGAAAACTGCTACGCCCCCTGGCAGCCATGTTTATCAATCAACCGGAACCATAATCGAACTCGTCCAAGATATCATTGGGACATGTTCTAAATAAGTTTCATGAAGATTGGACAAAAAAATGTGGCCTCTAGAGTGTTAACAAGGTAAATATTGATGACAAACGGCGGACAAAAGGCGATCACAATAGCTCACCATGAGCATATTGTGCTCAGGTGAGCTAAACACGATATGAATTGATGTATAAATTCACTATGATTGAAACCGTTATCAATACAAATTTATAACTTAATTTTTACATTGTCATTTATAGCTATTATCGTCATGAAAATGATGATGATGATGATGATGATGATGATGATG
>VMBQ01016063.1:0-11561 GCA_007657795.1 Dreissena rostriformis | reverse complement strand
CATTGATGTACTTCCTACAAGTTACTTGTTTGTGATTAATTTTTGTATCCAGATAATACTCTTGATATGTGTTATATCAGAATATAATACATTGACAATAACCTCGTGCTCAAAAACCATATGCATAGGCTCTTTGCACATCATGAAACACTAGTTTATCAATATTTTAATATTTTATTCAGAGTACTGTGCTAATAAAAACAATGCTTACCTTATGTATGCTACATTTTAACGACTTTTCATAGAGTACGGATCCCAGCAATACTCCGACCATGTAAGGTCCAATCCTCGAGTAGCTCGGTAAATAAATGTATTTCAAGACTGTATCGGCAGTGCTGAAATGAAAACATTAAACACATATTTACATATTCTGTCTGATAAAACCGAGATCTATGTTCCCAGATAATGTGTCTTTCCACCATTTACTGATAATAAAACTGCGAATTACATCAAATGAAAATAATGTGTATCTTGATTAAACATTTCAAATCAAATTAAGTTCTAAAAGTAAGGCTCTAATGAGAAAATATTTGGATTTTTTTCTGAGTAGTGTCAATATTTTATCCATTGCATGAAGTTAAGAGAAATTCAGAGTACAAATAAACATAATTCTCTAGTCAGCATTTACAGAGTAATTGCCCTTTAGTGATTTGTCTAATGCGGAACAAAACTGCCTTACTTTATTGGAGACATTTAAATTAAACTTTGTCAATTGTAAGAATATATTGAGAGACAAAGCACACTACACGAAGCACGCATCTTTTATCCGTTGGTAAAACGTTATTTGTATATAGTTTGTTCCTAGTGTAGTGTATAAAATAATTAAGGGTGTAATATGACAATTCATATAATGATATATTGCTTAAGATAAAATGGAAAATAAGGGACAGATGAAGTTCACAGAAAATGTTCTCTCACGAACCGACAGACGGACGACGGACATCCCAGTATCATATAAGCTCACCGTGAGCACGTTGTTCTGAGATATGCGCACACTGTGCTCAGGNATTCGATTATGATAAAATAATAACAAATACAAATTATTAGAACAGCACAACAATTGAAATGATAAATTCAGTAAGTTAAGAAAGGTCAAATGCCTGCATTTCAAACTTACACGTGTGCCTTTGGAGGAAATGCTTGAACACTTTCGTGCAACTGGATGTCGTTGTTCACAGACACACCGACTATAGATGCGACTGATAGGAGTATTGTTGAACAACAGATTGATATACCAAGCTTCCTCTTACTGAAATACAAATAAAATGCAACTAAACAAGAACAAAATACAAATAAGAACATGTTGAAATACAAATACGAATATATTGAATTACAAATAAGAACGTTTTTTTTATACAAACGTTCTTCACTTTGCAACAGTCATGTAACAGAAAACTGCCGGATATAAAATACATTATGTTTTTAATCAAGCCCATTAAATAAAATATTAAAGATAGTAACGAATACTGACTAAAACAAGGCTATCACAAAAAGTGGACTGATGATGAAAAATTGCATGTCGTTGGCAAGGTACCACGTCCATCCCATGCACTGTAAATAAGAAAATATATGTGAATGCTGCATTAACTAAAGCTTATAAAGTAACAAGTGGAAATTTATATAAAAAAAGATTCAGAAAATGTCATTGTATCTTTCTTGTCCAAACGTATTATATGGTAATTGTTTATATAGGCTATCTATGTTAATATCAATGCATTAAAGCGTCGCTTCTATTCGTCCGAAATTTATTGTACACAAGTTGTTATCGTTTTTGCTATAACGTTACTTTTTATTCTTACCGAATCATCGAGCTTTACATAGTTATTGATGTAAACCAGATTTGTCCACCAATTTGCCCTGCATCCAGCCATGTCGTCAAGATCGCCTTCAGGCTGCATAGGACCTGCAAATTTCCGCAATATACATGTTTATACAAATTTTAAGATACTAACTCAAATCATCTAAATCGACCAGCTCGTAATGTCTCCAAACATAATTTGGAACGGCTACACAACAGGCGGGTCATTATATGAAAAATACCTTATCAACCACCAAATATTTTTTGCAAAAGGTATTTTAACTGATCCTGGTAGGGTAAAGGTCATTTATAACATAAACATTTTAACATTATAATATTTGCCTAAATCCTTTTCCACTTGTTTGCTTAAAATTATTTTAATTTATGGTACCTGATAAAAGGTGTGGTACTATTACTGTTCCAACCATCAGAACCAGCATGTAAGTCGGTGTCAATCTGAAACAAAAACGAGTAATCTCTGAAAACTATTGTCTATGTTTTATAACATTGAACACGATTCAAATAACCCTTGACATTTATTTAATATGATTAAGAACATTTTGAAATGATTAAAACCCTGAAAACTATTGAATTTGTTTGTGAATAATTGAAACAATTTAACTAGCCATTTAGATTATTGGCTATGTTTGATAATATTTTGAAAAGATTAAAATAATCTCTAAAAACTACTTACTTTGTTTATAAATATTAAAAACTAGTCAAATAACCCTCTTTTTTCTTTGTTTGAGAACGTTTTGAGAAATAAGATAACGAATTAAAATTATTGACAATATATGTGAACATGTTCAACAAACATCTCGAGAAACTGTAAATCATTGACAATGTTTGAGAAAATACCTGATAAAGCGATGCACGTAGAACATCACCCAGCTGATNCCATGTCGTCAAGATCGCCTTCAGGCTGCATAGGACCTGCAAATTTCCGCAATATACATGTTTATACAAATTTTAAGATACTAACTCAAATCATCTAAATCGACCAGCTCGTAATGTCTCCAAACATAATTTGGAACGGCTACACAACAGGCGGGTCATTATATGAAAAATACCTTATCAACCACCAAATATTTTTTGCAAAAGGTATTTTAACTGATCCTGGTAGGGTAAAGGTCATTTATAACATAAACATTTTAACATTATAATATTTGCCTAAATCCTTTTCCACTTGTTTGCTTAAAATTATTTTAATTTATGGTACCTGATAAAAGGTGTGGTACTATTACTGTTCCAACCATCAGAACCAGCATGTAAGTCGGTGTCAATCTGAAACAAAAACGAGTAATCTCTGAAAACTATTGTCTATGTTTTATAACATTGAACACGATTCAAATAACCCTTGACATTTATTTAATATGATTAAGAACATTTTGAAATGATTAAAACCCTGAAAACTATTGAATTTGTTTGTGAATAATTGAAACAATTTAACTAGCCATTTAGATTATTGGCTATGTTTGATAATATTTTGAAAAGATTAAAATAATCTCTAAAAACTACTTACTTTGTTTATAAATATTAAAAACTAGTCAAATAACCCTCTTTTTTCTTTGTTTGAGAACGTTTTGAGAAATAAGATAACGAATTAAAATTATTGACAATATATGTGAACATGTTCAACAAACATCTCGAGAAACTGTAAATCATTGACAATGTTTGAGAAAATACCTGATAAAGCGATGCACGTAGAACATCACCCAGCTGATTCCTCGCGCACCTTTCTTCTCCAATTGAAGAAACATCAGGTAAGCAACAAGCAGGCCACTGAAGGAAAAGCATATTAATGTATAAATGTATTCACAAATTATGTTCGCTGACAAAGTTCAGGAATGCCTGATAAGCCCGCCAACGCTTAGGCTCGCTGAATGCTTCCTATACCGAAACAAAGCGTTAAGGTACTATCTCTTCAGATCTTGCACAATTCATAGGTCCAATTGTCTAGACTTATACACGACAATATAATAGCATCAAAACAATGAAGCTCTAACTCTTCCAGCAAGCACTAACAATTTCCGTTATATATACCTTGTGGACAATTGCCAAACATACTGCATGCTTTGTTTCAAAAAATTGTGTATTAGCCAGGAAGCAAACATATGTTTATTTTATATTATCATATATCCGTATGACTGAGTAGTACCTCAGAACAAAGAAGGTGTCCACAGCTATGCTTCCATAGAGGAGAATCATTCCATCCCAATTTGTCAGCATTTTGTGGATGAAGCTCACAGTGTTGTCTGAAATTAAGTTGAAGACATGCCATGGGATTTGAAATGAAGATGACGACAAGCTATGTGATTCAAAATGAAGATGACGACAAGCTATGGGATTCAAAATTAAGTTAACGACATGCTATGGGAGTAGAAATTAAGTTATAGACTCGCCATGGAATTTTAAATTAAGTTAAAGACATGCAATAGGACTTTAAATTAAGTTGAAGACACACCATGGAATTTTAAATTAAGTTGCAGTCACGCCATGGGATTTTAAATTAAATTGACGACAATCTATGGAATTCAAAATTAAGTTGACGACTCTGGAGGCGATCTTCTCTTAAGACACCATGTTATGGTTCACCCAAGACATTTTAAAGAATTAGGCAAACGACTTTTGATGCAATCTAACAAATATATTTAGATTTTAACTCAAAAAAGATAGTGTGTCTCGAAGCACATCTTACAGTCGTAATCAGTGATGAAAAACACGGTGTGCGCCAGGATGACGTAACACGTTGACAGAACGCGAATCCCATTGAGGCACGCAAGATTCTTGTTGGTGTGTTCAGTGCTGAAGATTTTACTGGCGTTCGTGATTGCGGAGAAGGATAGCATCAAACCTTTGAGGTAACCTTAAATTCAACATAAATGTTACTGGAAAGCTGTTTATTCGGAGTCAAAATTCAAAATGCAAACATAACACGAGATGTAAACATCGTTCAATGATAAGACTTAAATAAACATAATATCATATTATTCTATTTGGAGCAAATATAAATACACTTGGCTAGTGTGATTAAAGTTTAGGTTGTGTTTGTCATGCACATATTTTCCATAAGCATATGTTTTATAACAACGAATTGATAGCTATCTTACATTACGTAATACCATGAACACACTCGAACGTACAGCGAATACATGCTAATAAATATCAAACATTCAAGTTGTTACTTTGTACAAAAACATTAGACAACAAACATAATTCAAATCCAGCTTACTTTGTCTTGATCCTTTGGTCTTAGAATCGCCAGCTAAGTTGTCTGATTTTGAATCGCCAGCTAATTTCTCTGAATTTGAATCGTTTCTCTGATGAGCTGATGGGATTGATGTTTTGCTAATATGTGTTTCGAATCGGGACGGTGCATCGCCTTTCGAAACAGGAGTCATGCTTACCTTCTCGGATACATGTGCTAATTGCGCAACCGAGATCTTCACATGAACGACATCATGAGCAAAACTGTGATTGAATTGACCATTTGTTGTATTGTGTGTATCATCCCCCATAGTTTCTTCCATTGGTTTTACACCTTCTTCATTTTCTTCGCCCGTGGTAACATCAGCATTCATGTGCTTTTCACGAATATCGTATGCTGTTCCAACAAGAACCAAACATACAAGAAAACCCACGATTATTCTGCAATAAAAAAAATCAGTATGCGTGAAGCATTTGAACTTGTGTATTAACATTGGAAATAAACAAAATCTCAAGTCATAATATGTATGCTTGTACACATGGTTTTAGTTTTTAATAATGTATTCAACAATAAATAAGTTGGTCAAGATAGCAAAATATATTATTTTAACATATACCGCAGCTCAACTATTTTACACAAAATACCATTTCAAAAGTATGTATTGATATATTTAAGACTTACACTGCGAATATAAATTCCCCTCCTATTGCTCTTTCTCCAAAACATGTAGTATGAGGAACTGGTGTTGTTTCATTCCTGTGAATATGTGATATGACTGAAAATAGCAAGTGCTATTAAATTAAAATTCGTGGTTTTAATACAGTAACAATAAATTCTTTCGTAAGTGTTGAACACAAGTCTATTTTTTGGTACAAACATTTGAGTTAGAAAATCTAAATCTCTTATTCTGTGGTGGTCAGTTACTGTCGTTAATGCTGACACGGCGAGAAGTACTCGACCGCAGACGATTATTGACCAGAGACTGCATACTGGCAAGTCATGCATGCATTGTGAACATTATGCAAATAATATCTATAATTATCATTTGTTGTTTGAATATAAATGCTGGAAAAAAATATGCTTTTAATGTAAGGTAAACTTACTTTGTTGGAGCAATATATTCACGTCCTCGGAAGAACAGGAGACAGGCAAACATGACCCATATGTTATTGCCGTACTGCCTTGGATGCCTAATGTCTAATTAAGTTTAAAGATCGTTAAGATCATCAATTGTCATGTGAATTACATTCGTGTGTTTGCATATGCATAATATCAGTTCTATTGTATTAAATCGTATTCTTTTTAACACTTATTGTGCAAAAAACGAATGTCATATTATAAGGTTGACTTCGACGTCTAATAACGTCGATGTCAGTTGCATTTTTAATAGCAAACCACTTTTAACGTGTTTCCAGTCTACAATATAATTTCATTAGTCCTTGGCAGTTTGACTTTATTTTTGCATCACTAAAGTCGAATACACAGACACAAATTCACAAAGTTGATTAAGTAAAACATCAAATTAAATGATTATGTCTTGTTTTAATTTTGGTACATTCAGTATTGTCAATTTACTGAAATATTTGTAGCCATTGTTAAATTCTTAATGCTTGCAAGGGTCTTGCTAGCCAATGGAATATGCGTGCTTGAGATTTGAAAAAAAGGTGTTTTAAGAAAAAAATAAGTATACTAACCACCAATGAAACCGGAATATTAGATCTGCAATATTGAGTTTCGAAAGCTGATTGTCGTCGTAATTTCGGATGTGACTCTTCGGTAGACAGCGATATGCACTCGTCGTAGTGGCCAAGATATTTTAAATCGAATGTATCAAATAGCCCGCTTTGGAATTTTCCCATAGCATCTAGAACTATATAGTCGAACAAGTAATTATAATTGTATAATAGCTCATTAATATTAGCTTGATATTGGTCATTATGCTTTGAATCTATTTCAAGCCCCATTAACGCTCAAAATCAACGAATATTTCGTAAAATATAACGTAAAATAAAGTTAACCTATACAAAATCAGTCTCTCTTATAGCAAAATCCAAAATTTAAACGCCAGATTCGGTCTGGTTACATAGATTTAACGAGATACTAAAAACGTTTTTTTTTTTTTTTTGTTATTTTGTGTGTGACACAATATATTTAACACATGTTCATGTACCAAATGAGTGTTCGTATGTCGTATGCATATATATCGTTGCAGGTAATTAAAATAGAATATATTGTTCCACAACAAAAAAAAACAGTTAGTTGAAGGTTTTAAGCAACTAAGAACATTTATATTTCTGTTAAATATTTACTTTTTATAGCCCATACGCTGCCATTGATAGCTCCATCGACAAGCTTCAGTATATCAGCCTTGCAGTCGGTTTGAACGTTGTCAGCATCTTGAAGAAGTCGAATGAAAAACTTTGCAATAGAGTGTCGATAATCAGGATCAGTGTTGAAGATTTCAAAAACTCCTTGTACGGCTATTGATATAGATGACATTATGTTGTTTTCAAAACGATTCGGTAGAGTCTCCAGAAATGCATCTAATGCAGTTTTATTGATTTCTAAAAGATACAACATAATATAGAGTACGTTTAATAATGCTGTGGCTATATTCATGAACACTTTCACTTTTACCTAAACATTCTAAGATGGTGCAACTGTGGTAGATTGGAATCGTGTAATGTTCGCATTAAAGTGGTTCATGTCTAAAAGGTTTCATTTACATGCATTTTGTTAGTTAATATACAACATTTTGCAGATGCGCTACACATATTTTAATACACAGTCACCTACCTAATCTGATTGCTGAGATTAGGGAAAACATCAACACGACACTCACTATGAGGACGAATACTGTTGTGCCCATCTTTGAACTAAAATGCATCAATAAGATAACTTTTTAACGAACAAGCTGATACACAAATATAACACGTATTTTAAATATGATACATTTTATGTATACAAATGTGACATAAGGTTTTACACATATGATATCCTACCTTATACCCAATGTCTTGTGCATACAAAATATGCGTACATTCGACTTCAAACGCAAACAATAATTGATAAACGTGTCTGGTTGCTAATGAATTGTGATTGAAAAATGTTTTGCTACTTGTATACGAACGCTTTATTATAATCCTATTTAGTCGACCGACAATCGCTCTATATTATAATATAATGGAAGATTTGTGTGACACAATGTCGTTTAAAAAAGCAAAGATCTATCCATAATCAAAGATCCCCGAAATTTCAGACACGTGATAAACCCGGTCGTCAGTTCATCAATAATGGAGCTCAATTTCGGCATTTTTCTTCGGAACAGTTGTTGATTGACTTGTAAAACTAATAGTTTTAATACAAAATAGCACATATTCAACTTAATATAATCAGATAACGGTCTATATTTCATACAATTATGTTATCGGTTCTTTGGTTATATATAAAAACAATTTTCATCTGCATCATGTTAAGAATAACAGAACTCAGAATAAATTAGGTTGTGTGTTTCATTGGACATGATTTTTATGAGCAGGAAATGTGTGGCATCTAATACTGATAATTTTATCTTAAACTGTGCAGAAATGTGCTGTCAGAGGCGTGCCAATGAACATTTTAAGTCCACAGTAAGGACATCGGCTCCCGTTCTTATTTTTGTATTGGACCAGAGTTCCTTGAAAACTGGTGACTTCCGAGTGCAATATTATAGTGTCAATCAATCAGTTGGGTGGGAACATCATTACGTTCTAAAAGTTTTGGAACGCAATTACTTTATGTATATGATTTGTTAATTTAATATGTATACTGTTGATATTGAAGGGGTATCAACCTTATAAAGAGTTTCGCTGTTCACAATAAACCAATTGATCTTGATAAATTGAAAAATACTAAAATAAAAACCATGTGGAGTTGTTACCTAATATAATAGAACTATACACCTGAAGTGAAGATTGCAATAATAGGTGTTCGATTATGTTGTGTGAAATGTACTACATTTTGCATACTCGGTTATATTTATAGATAAACAACACAGGACACATATATAGAATATAAAATGTATTCATTATTGTCACTATGATTTATAAATTAACTTATTTTTACCAAAGGACACTTGTTTAATTATTTCAATATAGCAAACTATTAAATTGTATGTGACGAACACTAGTAAATAATTGCTATTGATTTGACATAATGGTCTATTTTAATATATAATAATCAATTCGGATTATGGTGTCTGATAGACAGAGTGCCAACTACAGTTTAATGAAAAGGTAAATGCACGCTTAAAGGAAGAAAATATAACCGATACTATAATACATTCATTTAATATAGTGGAATACATGTTACCCCAAAGGAATAGGCAATTTTCAGTTTCAATATTAGGATGTAACGGAGCATAATGCATATTTGGCATGGTATGTCTTCCACAGTTCCTGCTGCATATAAATATCACAAGATATCTAGGTCACATTTGCCTGTCCATAAAAGTATACGAATTACATAATAGTTAATGGCCTATTTGACCGACCAATCACCCGTAAAACATGAAGCCGATGGCTGCGATTGGTTATATGTTTGATGGCAAATAGGTAGATCAATTTGAACAATTCAAAATGCCTTTAATAATTTTGGAAGCTTAGTAAAACAAGTAACACTACAATTTGCAAATTTAAGTTTTATGAAAAAAAATAAAGAACATGATAAAAAGTTATAAATTGAGAACCGGTATTTTAAGCCCTCTGGAAAATTATGAAACATAGCCTACATTGTTTTTGTCACAAGGGTAATTAATTTCTATTTAACACTATGCAAACTATTCAATAACATATTGAATAACTAAAAAATAATCTAAAAGTTAAATAAGTTGTTCATAGTTTGTCACAATTAGAATGTATTAAAGCCAAAGGAGTAGTCATAAGTTTTAAAAGAAAATATTTGGGGGTTTTAATTATCATTCACAAAGCTATTTATAATAATTCGCCAATAATGGCGCGGTTCATATATAATTTTTATATAATTTGGGAACATATAAATCTTATAATATATCATTTAAAATATGCAGTTAAATTCCAATACACGAATGGCTCAGTTTAGCGTATTTGCACCCAAACAGCACAGGCTAAAATCCCGGGGAAAGAAATGTTGTATTTAACCAATGCATCTATAGGTAACAAAATGTAGTTTTGTAAGAACTTACTACTATTAGTGCACCAACAAGTAAAACAATTATAATATCCACTTCTCTTACCACGTTGTATTCTACCTCTATTCTGTTTTGTATTTCTTTAAATTTACGATTATTTTATTTGAGTCTTTCTATTTCGTAAATCTTAACACATATTTTACTAATTGAATATCAGTACCTTTCATCGACGATGCACGCGTAGTAAGAAATTCAACTGCGAATTATATCCCATCATATTACCGACTGGTGAAAAAAGTATTCTGCAACCGGGTTATATAATCTAGGTCACAATATGAAGAAGTGAAACTCAAGAAGCTGCAGCAGTATTGCAGTTTTATCATGCACACCTCTGTGGTGTACAAAACATACAGACGCCTGTGCTGGCGTTACATTAAACTGGTCTTTAAAAATACAATCAAAGTGCTAACAGCATAGATTTCAACCAAAACTAGGAGTGTAGCTATTATTGTGAGGGAGAATTGTGTGAATTACGTTTTTAACTATATCAGTCTGTAACTACCTTTTTAATAGTTATGTACAATATTGCCAATACATTATTGTTTCCAGGTAGTTGTTTTTTATTGAATGAAGCGATGCATAACACTATCCATTTAAAAAAAATAAAACTTATAAAGCGCGTGTCTTTTTTCAATTATATTTATCTTAGAAATATAACATCATAATTATAGATTTTTTTTTTGTAATTTATTCGACCGAAGAACATAACAAATGAAACAAGTTATATGCAAACAAGTCATACGTTATTGTGTGACTAATAATACAATATAAAGTAAACTTGGAATAAACCAGTACACACAGTCATTATCATACATTAAGAACGTCATAGCTTAGACGTGAGTGTGCTTGTTGTTGTAAAATATAATTATTATTATAACTGGAGTGTGTAAATATCTTAAAANCCAGCACATTCAGTCATTATCATACATTAAGAACGTCACAGCTTAGAAGTGAGTGTGATTGTTGATGTAAAATAAAATTATTATAATAACTGGAGTGTGTAAATATCTTAAAATTGGAAAATCGGTAAAGCCTTTGATATGCAATTCTGTGACTACAGAACTGTCATACAATAGCATCTTTCTAATGAATGTGTGCTCCATAGATCAGTGTAAAGCGCAGGCGGATAATATACATACGGTCATATCAAAATGCAATTATTGCAAAAAACTTATGATATTAATGGAAATGTTACCGTGAGTCAGAAGAAAAATAACGTGAATGTTAGTTATAAGAAACTAACAGCCTTCATTTCTCATTCCGTTTTTATGAATCTAAAAAAAACATGATAGATACAAGTTAAACAATAGCGGTAATGCTCTTAAATGTAAAACATTGAGGTCCATATT
>VMBQ01016061.1:0-11557 GCA_007657795.1 Dreissena rostriformis | reverse complement strand
GTAAAAAATAATTTCTTTGAAAGTTCAACATGGTAAGGACTGTACACAAGGAACGACTTTGAAGCAAAGGAACATGCTACTAATAAAATTACGATGTCTTTGATGTTTAACGAAAAATTACTGCAGTATCCTAGGTTCACGAATGTTGAACACTACTGGGCACACCCACACAATAATTTTGCGAATAGTAAGCGCTCTGCACTTATTTATAGATTTATCGATATCACATATATTCAATCAGGTACAGGTAGTATATCTGGGATACCCCCAGAGTCTCCGGTTGAATACAACGAAAATAGAAATTACGTAGCTAATTACGTAAGGAAATTTAAACCCTATTCCCAAAAGTAGATTTTAGATCCGGTTTAACTGTATAGTCACTGTGCTCTGAAAAACGTGTGCAACACAAAGCACACCTAGTATCACTGGTAGTCAAAGTTTACAGTTTTCGTTGAACTGGGTATTTGCTTGTTACATTGATGTATCATAGGATTTCCAATTAACTACACTGAAACTGACATCACACATTTTCCTTGTATCACATGACACAAATTGTCAACGTCTATATTTAATTTATCACGTGCTCCTCGTTCAGCATGTTATAAGTCATATAATTACTTGCGACCAATTTAATTCTATTAGTTACAAACCAGTGTTATGAAATAACAAATAAGAGAGAAAAAGCAGACTTCTGTCTCTCCATTCCCTTTTTTTCTCTATTGCTTCCCGGATCAGCACATGCATTCACAGTACGGCACTTTCCTCTGACATTGGATTTATAGCTAGAAGAGACATCCCTACAACAGAAATAAATTAAAAGCGTCAAGCATCCTCAGTGATCAGCTTGTGAAGACTTCGGAAGATTCACCACAATAATAATCATTATTTAAAATAGACGTTTGTGTCAAGTGTGTTATTTAGCTCATAATATCTATATGAAAGGCAATTTAAAAAATTAGAATCGTTGACAAGAATGTTTAAGATATTTTACATCTATTCCTAATTTATTATGTGCGTAACTTTTTTTTGTATAACACATTCGGGTGTGAAATGCGGAAAGGGACATAACTCTAAGAAGTTTGCAATTGTATACCCATATTCAATGTGCTTTGTTACGCCGCGTTTGCGTGCTTGATAGAATTCTGTTTTGTGCCATGCAGTGATTTGCGTCACCACTAAATAATCATAATTGCTATTGCCCGTCTTACGTAAGCCTTTTGTTAAGCAGAACATGTTTATTAACTCTTTCAGCGCTGAAACCGAATTTTGAAGGCCTTTGCAAACAGTTTGGATCCAGATGAGACGCCACACAACGTGGCGTCTCATCAGGATCCAAACTGTTTGCTATTCTGATAGTATTCTTTGGAAAAAAATCGAAGAAAATGCTAATTTTAGAAATTCATTAGACGACATTTTAGCAGATGACAAATTTCCCAGCATGCAAAGAGTTAAATGTATTTCAATCGTGTATAGGCTAACACGATCTGACCGTTTAGCGAGGTACAAACAACGACCGAACGAACGAACCTTGTGAGGTGTAGAGTTCTAGTTAATAGCGGGAGATATTGAGACCCTAAAGTATCAGCTTTCTAACATGCATGAACTGTATTCGTCTAGCGATTGTTCACACTGGTATCTCACCATGTGACAACACATTGCATAACACCTGATCACACATCTTTGCAACACACATGGTTTGTTTGTAGTACAACGCACGTAACCAGAAAATGTCTGAGATTTAAGATAATTATGTATTTCGTTTGGCAAATACAGTGTACATCAATCATGCACAATACAATCATTTTAAGAAAAGGATTGAAACGAAAGAAATAACTCGTATATAGTTTCTCTCATTGGAGTAGTATTTATGCAATAAATGGGTGTGCTTTAAGACTTGCTTATATTGAATATGCCAGAAATAAGAACTATTGTTATGCTCCGGTACGTGCGTCGAATGCTCTATCATTAAACGCACTCTTTGGCTCAAAAGTTCAACAGGTTTATTCATTAAACAACACTTTCAACACTGTGCAAGGGTGTAAAGATATACAATTCACACGCAGTCACAAATGCAACATCAATCAGTCTGAAATTTATTTCACAACACGTTAGCGCAGTCTAATAGACGATTTTACACAAGCAAATAATATTGTATCGCAAAGATTCAATAACGCTTTTCTTAAAAATATTAAGAAAGTCAAAATTGTAATAAGTTGCTGAATAGCTCAATAATTCAATGAACAAGTTACATGTTATTACTTTATGTTTCAATATTAAATTGTTAAATACTAATGTAAAGATTGTTAGCTTTAAAATTTCTTTTTAGAATAAAATGGGATAGATCTTGCCCCTTAAAAGGTTTTAACTAGAATGCTTTTTGTTACCAAAATTTGGTCATTTTATATAGCCGCGGCGTTCCATCTGTGACCAGAAATCGGTCACTGTGACCCAAAGTTGGTCACTGTGACCACATATTGGTCACTGTGTGACCGCAAACAGGTCACAATAACATATGTGGCCAATAATAGAACGCTAGCACGGTTACTACTATTAAATCCTAAAATAGACTTTAAATGACTGACTAAGACAAAATAGGCTATAAGAACAATTACTAGAAATTAACCCAACGTCTGCTTATAATAGTTCAGCGTTATTGCATAGTGTTTAAATATATATCAGCTTGTGTAAATGTAAACACAGCAGTGGTTTACTATTAGACAGAATTACACATAACTCCATTCCAAGATGGCGGACAGTGGTGAAATGACATGACAATTTATAGCGAAAAATGCATAAAACAATCATAATTACGGAGATTCTCAGGCAATACATATGGATAATTACAATATATATATGTGTATCAACTAAATACATTGCTTTAAGGTATGAACCGATTATAACTGTTACAAATAATTGGTTAAAAAGTGCGTTTTGGAACAGACAGTCTCCAAGTCTAGCTACACAAGAAAGAACAATTTCCACATTGCTGGTTAAATGGCAAGTGACAAACATGATTTGATTTATATGTTATGGGATCTTTGGATATTTAGATACATACGCATATGTTTACTTATTTTGTTAAAAACACATACACTTGGAATCATGCTTTTATAGTACTAATGGACATAAATACATATAATACTTACTTTATATAAGTAGTGGTGGATGGATCCATCAGAGAGGCAACGCAGAATAAACCCGTCAGATGATGAACAATAACAATGAACTGTGTATCTTGGGATTCGGTTCTGCACTCTGACGTCATCAGCNAATGAAAAGTACTTAAAGTTCAATAAACAAATATTTAATTTACACGAAGTAAACAAAATAACGATTAAAAACGGACATTTTAAATGAAACTTTTTTTTTTCAAGATGGCCGACTTCGAACGCTATGGTTAAAATAGCCTTTTGTTTACACAACCAAATGCAGCAAGTTTGGTGCTCGCAGCGCCATTTATAGTACTTATGGACATGAATACATATAATACTTACGTATATAAGTAGTGGTGGATGGATCCATCAGAGAGGCAACGCAGAATAAACCCTTCAGATGATGAACAATAACAATTAACTGTGTATCTTGGGATTCGGTTCTGCACTCTGACGTCTGCGCGTTCGGAAGCGCGGTAAAAAAGGGCAATTAGGCAAAACGGTCGGGATGGTCCATTGACAGTCCGGTCAAGTTCACCATACTGTCAAGACAAGTATTTAAAGAAAAGGTAAGACATTTGACAAACCCCAGTTTATATACATACAATAAAACTACTATACTATACATAATAAAAATGAAAAGTGTAGAAAGCAAATGTCTTGTTATGTGATATTGCTTAGTTAGTCTACATTTAATAATGGGGTCTTATGCTTATCTTATTTTATTTGCATAATTAAACACGCACCGTTTTGATATCAGACCCCTTTCACACTCCCGATATCTAGGTTTTGGGAGTTGCATCAGTTGATTAAACGAATCGAGAACGAAGCTGACGACGTGGAAGCTGGAACCGCCTAAAGATACATTATAATGTTCACTGGATAAAATATTCAATAAAATGACACATTTTTATGTCGTTTTACGTTTGACAGTAGAAGTAACATTTGTGTTAAGTTGGATATGTTTCAGAATCAAATTTTTACAAAATATATGAGCCTTGCTCTCTGAAAAGGGGGTTTAATGCATGTACGTAAAGTGTCGTTCCAAATCAGCATGTGCAGTCCGCACAGGCTAATCAAGGACGACACTTTCCGCCTATACTGGGTTTTCGTCAAGAACAGTCTTCCTTCAAATGAAAAATACAATAAAAGCGGAAAGTGCCGTCCATGATTAGCCTGTGCGGACTGCACATGCTAATCTGGGACGGCACTTTACGCACATGCATTTAACCCCGTTTTCAAAGAGCTAGGCTCATTTACTAAAATTGCACGCTTCGACGGCTATGAAGCCTATGATGGATATGACGGCTATAATAAGTCGACACCCGCAGCGTTCTGCACAGTGTGGCATAAAATATTTTTCAAACAAACCTATACATATTTACTAGTTTATTAAGAATATAGATACCAGTAATAACGCTCGATTGGTCATTGTCGGCTCGGGTACTTCTTACATGTACCCCGGGTACTCTTAAGTCTACTTACATGTACCCCGGGTACGGTTAATATGCTTAAACGTACCCGGTCGATATTAGACTGTACCGGAGTTGTGTTCCCGCCCAAAATCCGATGTCGTAATACGCGATTCCGATTACCGTAAAGCGATATTGTTTATCTTAAACAAACTTTTCTTTTAAAAAACTGCATCAACATGCTTTTGAGTATGAGTTTCGATAATATAGGGGCCATTTAACAGAAAATTGACATAAATGTGAACAAAGTTAAAAAAAAAAATAGCCGACAACAACCGATTTAGAGTTTAAACTCCCGGGTACGTTTTAGTATATTTACCGTACCCGGGGTACATGTAAGTATACTTCAGAGTACCCAGGGTACATGTAAGTAGTACCCGAGCCGAAAATGACCAATCAAGTAGTAATAACAATTGCGCCCTGTTTCATATATCATTGCGGTAACAATAATTTTTCCTAGAAGAACGGTTTGGCACTGAGTTTAAATTGATTGTCGGTTTTGACCTTTTTCTCCTTAACAGTCTTTAAACGCTATACACGTTTTGATGTAAAACGGATTTTTTTTTATCATTTGTAAATTTGTATTGGCTGACTTGGTGGCAGTGTGAGTCTTTCCAGTACAACTAGTTCGCAAGGCAAGGCTACTGTGGCATTATATAAATCTGAAACACTGTTATCGGAAGCCGTTCCCGTTTCGCAGATAGAGTATGACTGTGAAGGTCTTATACATATGCAACGTATGGCATTTGTCTTTGGTAATTTGTAATCATGATGTGGATATTAACCTAATATATTGTTATTTTGAGTTATTAGTCTGCGAAGTTTATTAATTAACATCTCTCACCATAAGCCGTTAATTAAAGAGGCACTTTATATGTACTAACATGAGAAACATCTGTATAATCTGTTGATGAGTGACCATGTCCGCAAATGAGGCCGCGAAACCTTGCGTGACATTTTGTACAACACGGCTCATTTTATATTTCAACAACACCATATTAATGTCAGTTTAACATACAATGCCCATATTTCTGGACCACGTCTCGCATGATTTACGAATGTTACTTAAACATTGGCTGCTTTCTTTGATACTCACTAAACATAAATTTTTCAGCATTTCATAATTTCAATATGGCTTGCATCAGAAATATCGTTTCATTTGCCTCGAAAAAAGACACAAACGCAAATACTGTTGAAGAAGTATGTTATGCAAATATGTACATGCAAACATCAGATTCCTGAAAAAGTCCTTATTTGTAACTTTCTGACATTTTATATATTATTTTCACATCTGGTTCTGTTGCTGACACAGTGCTAAAGCGCTTACAGGCGTGTTTTAAAACGACACGTTCGCCGCCTGATTATATTATTCTAAAGAAAGAAAGGCTTCTCTTAATATATTTGTATGATCATTCTAGAGTGTCTCGTGTACAACTACTCTTCTGTTAGATTTTTGCTAGAATGCTAATGACAAAATGTCTGCAATTAAATGAAAATATAGTTTGACCTTTTCAATATCACGACACCATTGTTGTTTAACATATCACGACGATATTATTGTTCGGCATACATGTGTTATTTTATATGACTGTATTTTGTATGTCTTTTAATAATACATGTGACAGGTGTTGTAACTATTTTTTTAGTCGACATGAACATCTTTCGCCAATATTGCTGTAAAGTTAAAAAAAGTTTCACTGCACGCTTTTAATGAATTGTAATATTTTCATAAATGTAGAAAACCACCTCGCGTGTTTAGTTCACACTCTTCCACCGAATACAATTAACCATGAGTATTATCCTGCCTATAATCTGCGTTTGGTTATCAATTTGCCATTGCAACATAGCAGCTATCTATTTTCCAGTACATATATGTAGTACACCACTAAGTCCCCGATACAAACATATTCTATAACAAAAAAAATCCCCGGACGGTGTTCTATTGTTTTGCTATTCACATGAACCACATTACGTGTTATGCTATTATGCCTTTACATAATATAATATTTACCAACAAGATTTTTCAACTGCATCCATAATGAAGTTATGGATACTTATTTAAACATTTAAAACAGAAAATAATGTTGTACACATTTAATGCTTAGGGAGTTACTATTTAAAGCGGAAGTTATTGACCTTTTTTTACCTCGAACATGGCTGGTTCTTATATAGATAAAATGTCAGTGGAAAGATCACTCGTTAACTGAAGTTCTTGCGTTCGTATATCCATTCATGTACATATTTAACTCATTTTATACTAGTTTTACATCAGTTTCATTTAATCGGTAAATTAATCCGTTCATTAATGATCATACATGCAGCATGTTCAGCCGAAATGTCTTGTTAAATATAGAAACAAGAAAGCAATTGATGCGCGGCACCAATAGACACTTTCCGCTGTTATTGTATTTTTCGTTTAAAGGAAGACTCTTCTTGACAAAAATCCAGTTAAGGCGAAAAGTGTCGTCCCTGATTAGCTTGTGCGGGCTGCACAGGCTAAACTGGGACGATACTTTACGCACATGTATTAAACCCCTTTTTCACAGAGCAAGGCTGATATACTGTTTATTAGTAATAATACGTATATTGCAAAGTATCAAGGAACACCATTACAAACACTTAACAACCAATGAAACAAGTAATTTATCGCCAGTAAATTTCAATCAAAGAGGCGAAAGTAATTCAACCAATTTAAACTTTGATTACTGCGTCTGTTCATTAAATTTAACAAAATTGCACAGGCTAAATCGTATTATATCTAAATCGTACCAGCGAACAACAAACAGAAATGACAGGAGCAAACACAATCGGGAGTACCATTTGTACTGTAAAATAAATACAAATACAACGGAATTCTCATTGCAAAAATCGTATCATTTTTATGCAGTATAACAAAATAATATTTCGACCAATATTATACAAAAAACATGTGTGACAGGGATGGACAAGCGACGTTTGTTTTTAAATTGTTGAGTGTAACCTTTTTAAATAACCTTTACTGTGAGGTGTGTTATTATTTGCACGCGCCAAATGTCTCGGTCGAGCGCAAATGACATTAATTCAGTCCGAGGAAAAATGGCAACTAGTCTTTTCTTACTCTTTTTAACGATCACTTGATGCATATATTTACACCTAATTCTTAACTTTCAGTCCATCTAACATCACGTTCGGAGAGAAGTTGGGAGAGCTGTATGAGTCAAATCCACAATTTGGTAAGCTATGTGTACATGTCGATAAATGTGATGATGTTAATTGCTGTTGTATATGTTTTGTACAATGTATAAGTGTCTATGTTATTTATTGTATATACTATGTATGGAATGATAAGTAAATATCATTTCTAATTGTTACATTGTTAATATATATGGGCCACTAGTATCGGCCTTTAATAACATGTTTAATATATTATTCTTGCAGGAGTAATATTACAATACTATTCTGTAATATTACTGTTACATTTTATCCGTGTTATATTTTCAGACTTAATCCCACATCTTTAATCGGACAACAATATTGGTCATCTAGATATCTTCATTGAATATCGTCATGTATATGTTCTAGAATTGAACAATAATGCACTAAATATTTAAAGTAAGCTGTCTTACGTTACCAAAAAAATACAACCCAATTCACCAAAAGTTACACATGTACACATGTACATGTATTGAATAATAACTACTTCCATTAAGGGCAAAATAAAAAAGGTCACTCCGGGGAATCAGCTGTAGAGTACCCCTCTTTAATATATGCTGGTCCTATACATAATTCACGTGACCAACAGCCGTTATTGCACAGAAATTTAGGGAACAAAACATAACATTTTAAAACTGTATTGTTTTTTTTTTAAAACTAAAACTCACAATGACCCGAGACGTGGTAACCGAACAATCATGATGACTTAATTAAATAGTAATTATTTTATAAACATGCAGCTTTGGTATTTATTGGTATACATGGGATTGTGCTTCGTGTACGAATCATCGATCAAAGTTGGGCCGAGCACGGCAAATAATCAAAAAAATGTGTATGTGTGTAATAAGAAGTTGCATAATTAACGTATATACGTGACACTACTTTTTTTTTATTAAGCAAGTCTCTTTTACCGCTTCCAGGAGTAGCTCTTTGGACAAACCTACGAATCCAATGAGATACCGGTACGTTCTCAGGCAAATATATAACGATTTATAATATGAATTTATTAATCGGGCTTCGTACATGTACAATCCATGCATGTAACTCGATTTTCTATGACACACAGAGCATTATACGAATGCAATGTTTTCTTTTCAGAGAAACCGTCATCAGGAGATTTAGATAAGTCGATGAGGAGTTGGTGTAAATAACGGAACAACACATGACCACGCTTAATAATTAATAAAAAATATTATTATTCCAACCTCTCTCATAATTATGATGTCAATGATGTAACATGCAATATCATAATCTTCAAATATCTTTCAGAATAAGAACCGTAACATATAAGACCTGCGTAAAGACTCAGCGACGATCTGTAAATAAACTCTGAATCATACACACTTGCACTGGTATTGGGCAGGTCCGCACATAATGTAGGCGTGAAGACAAAGCGACGACATGTTAATAAACTCTGAATTTCACACTAGCACTGGGATTGCTTCAGTTACATGATCAAGTTGCAGAGCAATTTCTAAGAATAATTATTTGTTAGCATGTTTATCACGTTGTAGTATTGAACTCGAATAACATACGGAAATAGACTGTTGTTCAGCTATATTAAGAAATGTTGCCCCCAAAGGAGGGTGTTGTTGTGAAGCTTCTTCATTATTTCGCGATTCATTTTCGGCTTTCGTCATAGTTTATTTAAAGTTATATTTTTATGAATCCATATCTAAATGCAGGCCCGACAATTAATTTCACGTTGAACCTATAAGTTGCATATACATTTTAATGTTTGTTCATGAACTATGTATATCTTTTTGTCGTATGTAATATCATACTGCTGATGTAATAGACGTTATATTATATTTTAAATATATACCACACATTGATATATGTTATTCATGCTCATACGCTTCTTTGTTACATACATATCCTATTTTAAGGTTGATATTTAGTCTTAAATTGTTTTTACAGAGCTTCATTTCTATGAGTATATGCTTTTATTTATGAAATGCATTGATATTTGTTAGAACATTTATTTACGTTATGTATATATTCATTCATATACTATAAGACAAAAATATTGATGTGTCCATTTTTTATAGTGAAATATGTTGTTTCTGTCGAATTGTTATGAATTTGGAATCGTTTTTTTAAATATAAATTGAACAACTCATTTTCTTAATTTTCTCTAAAACAGATCGATCATTAAAAAATAAAAATGTAATCTACATGAAACATTATTGATTTTAAAGCGTTTCAAAACTACAGCATTGCATTGGGCAAACATCGACAATATGGTGTTAATCTTCGACACAATCGAATCCAATAATTACTTACGTCTTTGCATTTTGCAAATGCATGACGTTTACTTTTAAAAAGTTGTTTGATTGCTTTTAGTGTTCATACATTTGCTAGTTCAAAATACGACCTTAATGTTGATACGATATTAATCCATATTTAAAGGTATTAAATTACAAACCATAAAAACAAAACACGTTACTTTGTATTTGTTGTTTGTACAGGAATACAAACAGTCACAGTGACAAGTAAAACACAAGAAAGGCGCACCTCATATTCAGATCAGTTGTTGTTTGGTCTAAATATTGGAGAAACCTTGGGTAATGTCTTATGATAACATATTGCTATTCATCCGAATCAGATATCAATATGTAATAGTTATCATATTTCTTGTGCAACTTTTCTATGTATTAATAAAAAACCCACACAAAAATGAACGCTTAAACACTTTGTTTTAAAAAAGAGCAAGGAAAAAAAACGCAAAAACATTGTCATGACAGTTGCATAATACATAAAATTGTTGACCTGCGTAAAGTTAACAATATCGAGAAAATCACGAATACACGTAAGCTAGCACTTGTATTGGGCAGGTATGCACATATTGTAGGCGTGAAAACTCGGCGACGACCTGTAAATAAACTCTGAATCAAACACACACACTAATAGCACTGGTATTGTTTCAGTTATATGATCAAGTTGCAGAGAAATTTTTTAAAATAAAATTATTTGTTAGCATGTTTATCACGTTTTAGTATTGAACTCGAATAACGTACGGAAATAGACTGTTGATCAACTATTTTAAGAAATTTTGAGGGTGTTGCTGTGAAGCTTCTTAATGATTTCCCTATTCATTTCCGCCTACCCACACACGTTTACGTAAATACAGTTATTTTTCTAAAAGCATGCCCGATAATTTGTTGAATTTTAACATTTAAGTAATACTGTATTATGCTTGTATGTCGTTTTTGACGATGGTGCTTCAGCGATCATACCATGAACAAATTCTTCACAATGGCGACCTTCCTAAAAGACCGAGCCTAAAAAATAAAAGATTGAGTTAGCTAAATTTTCTCAATCGGCAAACCCCGCTGATTATCATTGATAAAGGTAAAGACAGCTTGGTTCTCGCCCTCTTTCAAATTTATCAAGAGGTTCGGGACAGGAACCAGACACGAAACTGCCAGGTGGAACTTCTAACGCTGTGACGCTGGGAAAACCCCAAATGTAGTTATCCCCACGCTGAAACGTTGGACTAGCCTGTGTCAGACAAGTTAGACTAGCATGTGTCAGACAAGTTAGACGGCCTGTGTCAGACAAATTGGACTAGCCTGTGTCAGACGAGTTGTTATCCTGTGTCAGACGAGTTGGACTAGCCTGTGTCAGACAAGTTAGACAGGCCTGTAACAGACAAGTTAGACTAGCCTTTAACAGACAAGTTAGACTAGCCTGTGTCAGACAAGTTAGACTAGCTTGTGTCAGACAAGTTAGACTAAC
>VMBQ01016060.1:0-11902 GCA_007657795.1 Dreissena rostriformis | reverse complement strand
TATTTGATGAGCTAGAACAAATACAAAATGTTAAACTAAGTAATGCTGAATCTCAATCATTAGAAGGCTTGCTGACAATGGAAGAAATCTCTGCTACACTAAAAAATATGAAAAATATAAAAGCCCAGGCTCGGATGGCTTCACTACAGAGTTTTTCAAAATGTTCTGGGAGGATCTTAAATCTTTTATTCTTAGAAGTCTTAATTATGCTTTTACCTCAGGATCCTTGTCAATTACTCAAAAACAGGGAATCATCACATACATACCAAAAGAAAAGAAACCAAGACAATTCTTACAAAATCTTAAACCCTTAACACTTTTAAACGTTGTTTATAAGATAGCCTCAGGTACAATTGCAAATAGATTAAAAACCGTCCTAGATAAACTTATCGCCAAAGACCAAACTGGCTTAATTAAAGGAAGATATACAGGAGAAAACACAAGACTACTATATGATATTTTAAAATACACGGAGGATTATAAAATACCTGGACTTTTAATGACACTAGATTTTGAAAAGGCCTTCCATACACTCTCCTTCAATTTTATTGAAAAACCTTAATGCATTTTAATTTTGGTACTATGCTCAGAAGTTGGATCCGTATTTTCTTATATAACACCATAACGACTATTCAGATCAATGGATTTTTATCAGATTTCAATAGAATCGAAAGAGGGTGCAGTCAAGGTGACCCAATCAGCTCGTATATCTTTATTTTAAGCGCAGACATTTTGGCTATTCTAATTCGAAACACAAAAAAATATTAAAGGCATAAAAATAGAAAATGTTGAATACAAGATATCTCAATTTGCAGATGACACCTTTCTTTTGTTGGATGGCTCTGACATGTCTCTTAACACTGTTATGCAGTTATTACATAAATTTGCTCTAGAGTCTGGATCGAAAATTAACTGCGACAAAACAAATCTGATATGGATAGGTTCTANAAATCTTACACCATTAGGGAAATTAACCATAGTAAAAACCTTGTTGCTTCCCCTTTTTACACACTTATTTATTGCTCTCCCTAGCCCAGGATCAAGTATATTGAAACAAATACATAATTGTTTTAACAACATAATATGGAATGGACATATAAAAATTAAGCATAATATACTTATCAAATCTTATGAACATGGAGATCTTAATAAATATGATTGACGTTAACTCATTTGATAAAAGTATGAAGCTCACATGGATAAAGAAATTAGTAACTTGTACTGGGAAATGTTTCCAACTTGTGTATTCACTATTCGATGTTAAAAAAATGATTAATATGGAAATGCATATATCGACAAAATTGTCAAAAAATAAAAATAAATTTTTGGAAGGATGTGCTTATATATTATGGAATCTACATTAATAAAATCAAAATAAGTAAACCTGATGATATACTTGATATTCCACTTTTTTATAACAGCAACCTAAAGATTGGTTCTAATTGTATTTATGATACGAGTATGTATGAACGTGGCATACGATTTATAAGAGACATACTATGTACCACTGAAAAAATAAAGTCTCAGCAAGAAATTGAAAATTGTACAGGTAAACAAATCAATTTTTTTAATTTACGAGGGTCTAAAAAGATCTGTAGCAGAGTTCATTAAAAACTCAGGTTTTGAATCTGTTAAAACACCAACCAATAATGGACCTTTTCTTATTACCTTAATTCGGTTGTTTTTACCCAGAAGCATAATAAACAAGTGTATGAAACTTTTATTTCAAATACTGAAAAACCTACAAGTGNGACCGTTCCGACCTAGTCTAAATCCGGGTCTTAAGTTAATGGTGGTGACTCCAGAAGTTCCGGATAAATAACAAACCTTACGGAATGATAAGCTAGCAGGTAACGTATTTATGACATTAAAATCACTGTATAGAGAAGAATTATGATGATAATATTTTCTGTATCGAAGGTTAAGAGCTCTCTGAATGTATTTATATAAATAATGTGAATCATATCTAAACATTATACTTGATAGTGAATGTGTGAAGATCAGATGTCCAACCAGAGACAGTGAAGTAATTTCGTCGGGAACAAAGAATTTCAGTGAACCTTAAGCGATATTTTGAGTGCATACTCATTTTCTGGTTCGTCATGCATGAATCTTTCACATTCTTGCGTGTGCTTATGTGTTCTAAGCTGAATATAACCACGAGGAAAAATCAATATTTAATGTGTACATTATGCATTATGTTGTTTGTATTAACATGCATGCACAGAACAGTGTCGAACTCCCAAAAATGCACTTCATTTCTTTTGTTACATTCATTTTATTCGACGTACACACTATTGCTTTAACAATTCTATACAGATTTAATATCCTTGAAGTTAGGGCACTTCTAAAGTTTAGTTTAATGTAAGATTAATGAATNACGTACACACTATTGCTTTTACCATTCTATACAGATTTAATATCCTTGAAGTTAGGGCACTTCTAAAGTTTAGTTTAATGTAATAAGATTAATGAATTGTTTATCTGAAAAACACATAGTAAGATATTACATAGCCGTATTAAGTGACATCAAATATGACACACAAACTCGGACACACAGTCAGTATATACGAAGTTTTTTATTCAGCTGTAGGTGAGCTATCCGTATATGCGACACACGGACAACAAAACATATGAATCGCGCGCTCAGAAAACTGGGTTAAATGCATGTGCGTACACTTTCATCTTTTNTATATTCCCAAATTGGTCAGTTGTAAGAATATTCGTTGAATGAACCCAAGCCAATGTAATTGAATGTTACAAAATATGTACTACTTAATATACATTTAAAGTACACAGGTGTCACACCTTTTTTTCCTTTCTCTTATTTTTTATCACATTTGTATAAAAGCAATGTGTTTCTTTATAAACCTACAAGATTGTTAAAAATGATATGTGTTATTTGTGCATATAATTTTATTATAATTATTAATACAATGGATTATTGTGGTATGGTTTTAACAATGTCTGTCTGAAAATATTAACCCATATTTGTGCTACTAACACATAATCTGTTGTACGGTATGGAGCAGGATGGCCTCGACCTGCACATACCTATGGACGTATAAATAAAGTCTCTTTCCAAAAAAAAAATCTTCTCCAAAAGTCTATAGACTCTGGTACCTTACCATCTGATTGGACAAAGGGAAATGTGGCCCCCACCTCTATAAAAACGGACCCCAGAGTGACCCTTCAAACTATCGGCCTATAATTTTGACTTGTATTCTTTGTAAACTTACTGAACATATCAAAGCATCTAACATCTCTGCTCATTTTACCAAGTACAATATATTATATGATCTCCAACATGGTTTAAGGGAGCGCCGTTCATGCGAAACGCAACTCATCCAACTGGTAGATGACCTTGCGAGAACCCTTGTTGCAGGCAAGCAGTCAGATCTTATTCTCCTGGATTTTAGCAAGGCTTTTGACAAAGTCAGCCATTCTAAACTTCTCTATAAACTCCATGAACATGGTATCAGAGGCTGTACTCTTGACTGGATCCGTTCTTTCTTAATAGGTCGAACCCAAGTTGTCGTTCTGGAGGGCGAGAAATCTGATGAAGTTCCTGTGACATCTGGTGTGCCCCAAAGCTCTATCCTTGGCCCCCTCTTATTTCTTCTGTATATAAACAACCTAACAGATCATGTAAAATCCCAAATCCGCCTCTTCGCTGATGACACTGCTGTCTACCTCACGATCAACAACCTAAATGATTGCAACACCTTACAGAAAGATCTTAATACCTTGGAACAATGGGAAACCAAATGGGAAATGCATTTTAACCCCAGTAAATGCCAAGTTCTTAATATAACTCGCAACAAACATAAAATCAAACATAATTATATATTACATGGCCATATCCTTGAAACCGTACCAAGTGCAAAATACATATGAGTAGACTTATCCGAAGACCTTTCTTTTAACAATCACATTAATAGAATATGTACAACAGCAAATAGAACACTTGGTTTCGTTAAACGTAACATCCAAACTCAAAACTAGAAAGCGAAAGAAACTGCTTATAAAACTCTGGTCAGGCCCCGTGTAGAATACTCGTCACCATTCTGGTCACCATACACTAAACAAAGTATCAATAAAATCGAAATGGTTCATAGAAGAGCAATCAGATGGATACATAACAACTATTCCACTTAGGATAGTGTCTCAGACATGCAACAGTCACTTCACTTGGTTTAAGATCTCTAAAGAACAGACGGACTGATGCTTAAATAGTATTATTTTACAAAATTGTCCATTCATTAGTAGCTGTCCCCGTCCCCACATATCTTGAAAAACCCAGGAGATTTACTCGCCATACACATCTTTTGGCTTATAGGCAAATTCACATAGTTACTAACTATTAATTTTTTTCTTATTTTCCCAGTACTGTCGTACTATGGAACAGCCTCCCTTCATACATTGTCCTCCTGCCAACGCTTGAATCATTCAAGCTGGCAGTAAGTCAAATCTCATACAATTAGTTGCGACAGAGTGTGTTTTTAACCTGATTTTAACTCTTGTCTGTACATATACTAACACTTTCAACTTTGTTTCAGTCTTACTTTCTTTCTTTGACGTCTCACTGTCCATGTTTATTGTACAATATTGTATAAATCTTTTCCTCGCGCCCGCCAGCGCGATCTGTTAATAATACCCGAAAGGTGTATCAACAGTATCCGAAGATAGATAGATAGATAGGTTTCGTATGCCCTGTGCGACTTGGATCGCTTGAATCACTTGGGTGACTCGGGTCACCTCGGGTATCTTGAGTGGTTTGGGTCACATAGGATGTCTTGGGTGACCTGGGTCAACTCGGGTGTCCTGGGTGACTTGGGTCACCTCGGGTGTCTTGGTCAACCTAGGGTGTCTTGGGTGACTTGTGTCACCTAGGGTGTCTTGAGTGACTTGGGTCACCTAATGTGTCTTGGGTGACTTGGGTCACCTAGGGTGTCTTGGGTGACTTGGGTCATCTCAGGTGTCTTGGGTGACTTGGGTCACCTAGGGTGTCTTGGGTGACTTGGGTCACCTCGGGTGTCTTGGGTGACTTGGGTCGCCCAGGGTGTCTTGAGAGACTTGGGTCGACGTGTTGACTTGGGTCGACTTGGGTCACCTAGGGTGTCTTGGGTCACCTCGGGTGTCTTGGATGACTTGGGTCACCCAGGGTGTCTTGAGAGACTTGGGTCGACTTGGGTTGACTTGGGTCGACTTGGGTTGACTTAGGTCGACTTGGGTTGACTTGGGTCGACTTGGGGTGTCTTGGGTTGACTTGGGATGACTTGAGTCAACTTGGGTTGACTTGGTTCAACTTGGGGTGTCTTACACCTATAGCAACGAGTCGGCAGTGTCTCCCCTCTGCGTTACGCAAGGAAGACAATCAATGCCCCCCCCCTCTGCGTTATGCAAGGAAGACAATCGGTCACTGTAGTACAAGCGCTAATAATTAGCCTGGACCACTCATGTGACCTACGAGACCTGGCACGTGCACTTACTGGAATGGAAACCTATGACCCGGACTAATATATGAGTCTCAAGCTTACCCAGAAAGCTATGGTATGTTATGCGCAATGTTGCTTGGGTCACCCCCACTCAAAAGGCATCCAAAGTCACAGAGATGTCCCTGGCTCAGGCTGACCTAAGAGACCAGAAACGTGCACTGTCTTACATTACCAATAAAAACCTGTGACCCGGACAAAGATATGAGTCTCTATTGAAGCAACCCAGCAAGCTATGGTGTGATGCGCAAAGTTGCTTGGGTCACTTCCATTCAAAAGGCATCCAACGTCCCAGATAATTCCAATGGTATAAGGTCTCTAATTACTGCAACGTATTTAACGTTGTGATCTTTTCGGCAATCGAACGCAGACTGACTGCTCCCAGTAAAGCAGCGCTTTATATACTGATGGTTCACGTGACCACCGTTAAAGACTTGCAAACGAGAAACGTACTTTCGTTTTGCAATCTCCACGCAGAGTTGTCGTTCCTTGCTCTCACATACATGTAAATTTAATGAAACCGTCGTGCAAGAGATTGTTCGTTTTGCATGTATGTGAGAGCAAGGAACGACAACTCTGCGTGGAGATTGGTTCGTTTTGGTGTAAAAACTATGAATGAACTCAAAGAATAATGGACCTAAAGGATAAATTACCGGCCACAATCGTCACACCAGCTAGCTAACCCGAAAGCTTATGTACAGGATATTTCTAACTTTTAACAAGCTTTAATCACAAAACTTTATTTCCTGCATATATGTGGTACCCCATATCTGATCAGTATTGCCGATCCAATACCAACGGTGTGTGTATTTCGACGTTTATGGGGTCCTTCCGCGCCTGAGGCTGCATTACATGAGGACCCGGAGTGTTTCCCAGCACCCCTACCTATTACGTTTGTTACAAAAAGATATTCAATTGCTGCGTGGTCAACGGGGTTAAGCTCACCCGTCTGTAACACGTTGTCGAATAAGATTATTTTCTTGCCATGTATTATTTGATACCCTATATTAATACCCAGAATGAAGAAACATTTAATTTTGAGTTTTGCGATCATGGTAGAAAAACTTTTTATAAAAAGGAGGCTAGTGAGCCAAGCGAAATTATATAAAAGTAGAAAAAATGATTGGATTTTGCTTATGACTATGTCTGACATGGTGTGTTGTTAACATTTAGAGAACATATAGTCATATGAGATATTTGACTATAGAATTTTTCTTAATCTTATAAGGGTTATCAGCTTACGGCTGAACGGATTTTTTGTGTGATTTTACGAGGTAACTAAATTCAGCTCTTTATGTTAATTCCTTAATCAATAACTAGAACCCCCTCCCTCAAAATAAAAAACCACAACATATAAATAAATAAATAAATAATAATAATAANCAGGGCAAAAACAATATGTCCCCCACTACTATAGTGGGGGACATAAAAACATTTAATTCTACAATAACATGTAATTTATGATTTGTATCCTGTACATGTAATCTTTGCTTATAGATATTTGTTGGAGAAATTAACAAAGTTAGTTTATTTTCAATTAAATTACTGTCTTCACTTGGAAGAAATAATTCACTTACATAATACTGTCTGCATGTATAAAAGACTTGTCCTTAGAGAGCATGTGGCACATAATAAGATGGAATAATTACGCACACAAGTCGAAGTAATGTTCATTGAAATTAATTTCCTCTTAAACACAACCCTTAAAAGGCAACAAGATATTTTAGCTGAACAAATATACGTAGGAGACTCCCATAAGGGAGATCCCGTAAGAAACAACTGCAGTGTCTTAATGCTCTCTCTGGTATGTTGGTCTCTTATCTGCTTGATTTTAGCCTGATATATACAATGTCTGAACAATTTTAGGTCATGCATGTCAACACTTATTAAGGTTAAATGAGCCAAACTTATTGTTAAATTGTATAAGGCTGGTGTTTACCTTTATCTGGTTAAACACCATTCTGTCATTTAACATGAAAATAAACAATAAGCTAAGCACAATTTGTAATCAAACAACCATGAGCAATATGTAAGGGATTACCGGAATGGGCAACTTAAATATATTCTTTGATGTTAATGTAAAATAAACATGAATTAACAGTATTGTTTACAACCTATTTTATGTATGACGTGACACATGCTTGCATGACTATTCCTCTAAATGGCTGACAAAGCCCAGTCAAAAAAGCTCACCCTTAGTTCAATGTATTCAGACTACCTAGCTAAAAATGCAGGAATACCAGATAATAAAATTAACAGTTGTATTTCACTTTGCTGCAATAAAGCATTTATTTATCGTAAAGCATTTATTAATCGTTTACCCTTGCAGAGTTGCGAATACTGTTGGTTGGACACACAGGTCATGGAAAGAGTGCTACTGGAAATACACTTCTTGGAAAGGAAGCCTTCAAACATAACAGGAGCAGTGAGTCAGTTACCAAAGTGGCTGCACGGCAGGTATACAATATTTTGTAGTTTTGTTTTCATAGTGTTATTCAGCAATAAAAATAAAGATGTCATTGATCAAATTTAATTTTTTTCGGCTTTTATTTTAATGTTATCTAATTGTCATTTGATAAAAATATACTTATGTTTCAGGTTGGAAAAAGATTTGGACGAACAATTGAGATTGTAGACACACCTGGCTTTTTTGATTCCAGCAATGATGACCATTTTGTATTTACAGAACTTACAAAAATAGTTGCCTATTCAATTCCTGGATTTAATGCCATTTGTTTTGTTCTGCAACCGCTACGATTTTCCGAAGAGATTTCCAAGACAGTGGACATTTTCTTTGAATTCTTTGGAAAAGGAGTAGATGAGTTTGCTTTTGTAATTTTGACCTTCACTGAAAATGACGAGGAAAAAAAAGACTTTTTGGGAACAGACATAACAAAGAGGCACAAAAATGTAAATAAAATGATTGAACGTTGTAAAAATAAGGTACTGTACACTGAAAATAAGATGTCTCCAGCAATGAAAAAACAGTATGCTTGGGATATATTTGCAGCAATAGATGCAGCAAATGCCAAAGCAACAAAACCATATTTCACAAATCCAATGACAAGAGGAGTTGACAAATATGCACAGGAAATGTATGAGAAACTCTCAAAAAAACAACCAACTGTTCCTGTTGCACCACAAATAATCTATGAAAAAATCTATGTTCCCCAACCAATCGAACAAAAACAACCACCTGTTCCTGTTGCACCACAAACAAACTATGTTCCCCAAACAATCCCACAAAAACAACCAACTGTTTTTGTTGCACCACAAACAAACTATGTTCCCCCAACAATCCCACGAAAACAACCAACTGTTAAATATGACTATTCAGAAGACTTTGGAAATGACGACAATTCAGAAGACGACTATAGAACACATTTTAAAAATGCTATTCAGGAAAACCCTTCTGTTCTTGAATCAGTTGTTGGTTTTGTAACTGAATATTTCATTGAACCAATCATGAAAGTAGCTAAAAGAATAAAGAATTTCTTTACATCCCTTTTCAGTTAAGTAAAATTGTAAGCACAAAATATATTCAAATCTGTATTATGGTACCAGTATTGAATATATTACACATTACAAGGCAGTATATGTAAATTGTTATTAATATTGAAGAATGTTTACATTATCAGACATAAATGTGCAGCAATTTAAAAATGCTGTGTTTAAAATTCAAGTACATTGTGCCTTAACAAAAACTCAAAATGTCAGGAACACCTCATTAATGAAAAAGAAACCGCAGGGCCCGAGGCGCAGTGGTTAACATCATGCAATTTTTGGTGTTCATACTACTAATTACCAGGGGTGTGATTTTTCTGCGGATCCTCATCAATTCGTAAACAAAATGTGAGGGGAGAGGGGGGTACGATCGATTTCACTGACTTTTTTATAAGGGGCCGGCAATATCCGCAGCCCGCAAAATCTCCCCGCATATTACACTGCTAGATTCTTCCTAAGCATTTTTTAAACGAGCAAGGTCGTTGGCTGTCGTTTTCCAATCTTCCAATTAAAATCGCTTTGTTTAAATGTTTTTGGTATTTCTTTTCTGATTCGTCTGCAAATGACACCTTTGTGAAGCAAAAATAAAGATTATCGAAATAAAACAGCAATCGAATTAACGACTGACATCATATAGTTAGATAGGAATAATGAAATGTGTTTGTCAACAATAAAGGCTACGTTTATGATACAAGCGGCACATATTTTGTTTAGAAATGTGCACAGTGAATTTGTGTCACAGAAACCAGTGTTTGCAAATTGGAGGTCAATCTACTCGCAAAGTAAAACAATTTAAAAGAGTATATGATCGTTCGAAAAGCGAAATAGAAAAACATGATATGATTTATGTGTTAGTGGATCTTGGTATAATCAGATTCATATGCATATTCTGTTTTAGTATGTTTGTCAAGCTGTTCAGTTAACTGAAATAGCATTGAACTGAATGAAGATGTTTAATGCAAGATATTGAAAGGTAAACAAATTAAATATATTAATTTAACTCAGTTTAATACATCATTTACACAACAAGAACTCTCAAGTGTGTTTGTTTTTATTTTGTAAGGTTTTTTTCCCATATAATAAGTCCATTTACATGATTTACTGTTATTGATTACATTGAAAGAGTGCTGTTTGTGATCATAAGAAAAACTGTTAACTTTGCATCCTCAGTATGTTAAATGTGAAGTTAAACAGGTTTGTATAAAGAAAAATTGTTATGAAGTTCAAGAAGTTGTTTATTAATATGTCTGTATTAAGGTTTGTCATTGCGTTATTCGCACGATTTGCGTAGTCAAAATCAGTTGACAGAATTTTCCTCCCCTCTTATTTCACCTCAATCACACCCCTGATTACATTTTCCAATCAAACCCAGGCGAAACGATGACCATGGTAGACCATGGTCACCANTGATCGAGTCACAACCCAGTCCTTCCCAAATACTGTCGGTCCTCGAATTTTTGCGATGAAAAATTGGAAAATCCGGAAATGATTATACTATTGCAGGACCATGTGTCCGGTAATAAAAAAATTATGGCGAATTCCATAAGCTATTTTCAGAATAGTATCAATGCAAAAATTAGATTTAACGAAATATTAATGAATAATCCGATACTGTAAAACGTTTTTTCATTGGTTTCATTTTCGAATGACATAAGTGTTTATACGGTATCCAAATATTTTTGCTGCGTCGTCAAAGCGAATAACACACTACGTCATCACTATCGGCTAAAACACAGTATTGGTGCTCAAAGTAGTCTCACTTACTCAAAAAAGTGAAATTGTAGATACAGCATTTCCTTGGAGTTATTTTTAAAGCTCAGGGTATTCCCTACTCAAATCAAGTTGAATTTTATTTGATCATGCATGCATTAGTTTTTTATCTAACATTTTCATCCTATGGTATACTACAAGTTTCAGACACTACACTAGTCATATAACATGCAAGAAAAACATAACAGAATTTCAAAACTTAACTTATTTTCACTGTAACATCAACTACAGGTTATAAACTGTTGAAATAAAGCAAAAAACCAAAAGTGATTATTATCTTTACGAAAAAATCAAAGCATTAATGAATCAGGTATCAGACCAAAAGAGAACCAGGCAAGAAACTTTTCTTTTACTTTTATTATAGACCCACAAGATAGCTAATTAGGCATTAATCTGAAACCAGGAAGTATATTCAAACAAAACAATCGAAAAGACTGGTTTGAAATTTTCATTAAAGGTAGAATTGCATGCTCATAAGTTTGGTTACAGACACTTCCAAAATATATGATTTCAAAAACAGTTGCAGAATGGCATGAAGCATGAACAAAATGCACTATAAAAGCAAGTTTACATAAAAACAGTGACTTGAACATTTTATCAAATAATTTTTGATCTGTTAGAATTTTAGTTAAATCACATTTCGCAAGTACATGTCCTGAGTTGGTTACAGACACTACACATGTATTATATGGGGTAACAATAGCTTTCCAGGAGACTTTGAGCTTGACAATTCTCAGTGCTGGGCACTTAAAAGTCAAAGAAGACTAATCTGACAATATTAGTTTGGCATCTCATATGAATTGGAACACTTGTATAGAGTTTCAAATAAATATATTCTAGAATTTCATTATGCAGAAATAAGCATAACCGAATCTTGTGCGGAAAATTTTCAAACATTTCAGTGTAAACAAAAATATAATTTTGCGAAGCAGCAAATCAGTGATGTATGATAATGTAATATACCTATACTTCACGAAGAGCTGATCACCATAGATGGTCTGTACATGTGCATGACAGCTTTTCAATATCAACAAACACATAGCCATCAGGAATAATGATGCCTTCTGGGGACAAACCTGCTAAATGGTCTTTCAAAATCTTACAAGCCTCTGTATCCACAGTAACCCAGTTAC
>VMBQ01016058.1:0-12051 GCA_007657795.1 Dreissena rostriformis | reverse complement strand
GAGCGGTCTGCACCCGCTAGGCGGTGCTCTTGTTTTTTCAAAGCGGCGCAGTAGGGGGCATTGTGTTTCTGACAAACACATCTCTTGTTAAATTGTGTATTTAATAATGTAAAGGATATTGCAAGTTTGCAAGTTAAACTTGCATGTGTAAGAATATCAACTAAACATTATCTTGATTGTAAGAAGAAATTTAAGCAGCACTTCATAATATAAATTTTAAAATGCAGTTTAACCGGCACTTTCCCAATTTCATGGTTTATCACGCTATTTTTTTTCAAAGGCACAAGCTGTAAAGTAAAAAGCACAAAAATCACTGTGTACTCCAGTGTATTGGCTTCTGGGTTATTGTCTGTTGAATTGACCATTGTGTTAATGTAGTCCACTGGTTTATTATAATCCCGTGAAGTGGTCACTGGGTTACTATTAGTGGGTTTACCCACTGTCAGTCCGTCTATACATGTTAACAAGTGTGCGTTCAAATCTGGAGCCAGTTATAACTCAAAAAGTACTTAAGCTAGGTTGATTTAACTTGGTACACATGTATGTGGTTATAGGGTAATACGGGGAATAATTGTTTCATGTTTTTTTAAGGGGGGGGGGGTTGTCGGTCAAAAATTGTGATTGCTATGGTTACAGATGCTATAGTTACAGAAATAAATGGGAACTTAAATGTGGATCTTTCCATAACTCAAAAAGTACATAAAACATGTTGATGAAACTTGGTTCATGTATGTGGAATCCAGGATAGAGGATTATATGGGGACTACGCATGTTATTTTAGTTTTTTCCATCTCTTCTGTCTGTCCTTCTGAAAAATCTGGATGATGCATAACTCAGAAAGCACTTGGTTGATGAAACTGAGTATGTATATAGCGGGCCATATGGGAAATATGTGGAATATGTATTATATTTCAGTGTATCGATAAGACAACAATTGCGGTGCTATTGTAACATAAGTAAGTGAAACTAAAGTCTGGAAATTGCAACAGCTCAAAGAGTACTTAACTCTTTCAGTGCTGGAACCGAATTTTGAAGGCCTTTGCAAACAGTTTGGATCCAGATGAGACGCCACAGAACGTGGCGTCTCATCAGGATCCAAACTGTTTGCTATGCTGATTCTTTGAAAAAAAATCGTAGAAAATGCTAATTTTAGAAATTCAGCAGACGACATTTCCCAGCATGCAATGGGTTAAGCTAGGTTGATTAAACTCAGTAAGTGGATAGATGGCCATATGGGGAATGTGCAAGTTATTTCAAGTTTATCCAAACTTTCTTGATCCTGCAATAACAAAAAAAGTACTTAAGATATAATATGTTGATATAGTGATAGGGAATATGCATGTTATTTCATTTTTTATTTTTTTTTTAGAAAAAAATAATTGTTGCTATGGTTACAGAAATAATTAAAAACTAAAATCTGGATCCTGCAACAACTCAAAAAGTACTTGAGCTAGGTTGATGAAACTTGGTTTGTGGAAAGAGTGCCGAATGTAAATGTGCAATTGATTTTAGTTTTTTACGTCAGATGATAATTGTGCTTGCTATGGTTACATAAATAATTTGAAAAAAAAAATCCGCATCTTGTCATAACTAAAAAGTACTTAAGCTAGATTAATAAAACTTACAGTTTTTTTTTGCTCTTATTCTGACAACATCAAACCCGCAGGGTAGTTCTTGTTGTATGCTCTGAGCTTTTATGAGTACATACGTACTCCCAGCGACCCGGAGGGTCAATATAGCTGGGAGTTGGATTATTTCAACTAACCCGTAGGGGACTTCAGTTAAGTTTGTGACAAAGCTCTTGTTCACTCTTGTTCTTTCTATACACTTGCTTGTCATGGCTGGCCTTCATGAACCACATAAAGGCTTCAGCCTACACAAACGTGATTGTTTTCAAGTGATTGTTTTCATTTATTTTTCAGGTCAGAGGGAAGACTATGTCTGCCAAAAGAAGAATATTCAGCACTAAACTTTGACAGAGTTTTAGAGCGGTTACTTAGTGGTGATTTTAAGTAAGTTTTATTTTGTTAATTTTATGTGTATACTGAGTTCAAGTTTATAAACATGGGAAAAAAATATTATGTTTTTCTTGTTGTTGTTGTTGTGTGCGGATATGAAATATTATTACCATTGAATAACAATGTTATGTGTAGTGTTCTGAGAAAACTGGGCATAATGCATACATGTGCGTAAAGTGTCATCCCAGATTAGCCTGTGCAGTCTGCACAGGCTAATCCGGGACGACACTTTCTGCCTAAACTGGATTTTCGCTAAGAAGAGACATCATTTTAACTAAAAATTCCATAAAAGCGGAAATTGCGGACTGCACAGGCTAATCTGGGATGACAATTTTCGCACAAGCATTATGCCCATTTTTCTCAGAACACAACACTTATTATCACTGTACTGTAAACAATACCAATACTTGAAATACATGGTTGAGTCCAGTGAACAAATTTCATGGAAGATTTTTGTCCCAAGTTTTCAAACATAGATTTTTAATTTCGTTAAACATTAATGCCCGTTCGCAGGTGGAAATGGCGACAGAGAATTCGGATAACAATGTCAGGTTACCACGCCAACGACGAGCCCATCGAGCTGTCCAATCAGCAACTCCAGAGTCTGGAGCATCGCTACACGGAGCATGTGCAGGAGAATGAGATGTTATCACGACCTGTCTGGGTGAAAGGGGTCAAAAACGATAGGGTGTTGCCTGTCCGGGCTCTTAACGAGGTCTTCTTTGGGGAATCTTGTTCATCAAGGTGACTTTGGTTTTCTGCTTTGTTTAACCCATTTATGCCTAGTGGACTCTCCCACCCTTCTGAATTGGATCAATTCATATCCAAAATTAGGGATGTCTAGTATATTTATTTCTATATTTAGAATATTTCTTACAGAAATTCCTTTAAGCAAACAGCGCAGACCCTGATGAGACATTGCATCATGCAGCGTCTCATCTGGGTCTACGCTGTTTGCTAAGGCCTTTTTTCTAGATGCTGTACTAGGCATAAATGGGTTAAAGTTATTATGATGGCCCACTGAAAGTGGTGGTGCATAAAGATTTTATATTTCCTTGTTTTCTGCCAGTTTAATAGTTAATTCTGACCCCAAAATCATGCCGGGCATACAGATACTTTGATAACGGATGGCACTTCGATAACAGAGAACAACAAACCCACGCGTGAGTGGTAAGTTCCTTAGTTTTTTAAAGTTATATCCTTAAGATTAGTTTTTTAAACAAGGCACATGGTCGAGTTGATAAATGGTGTAGCCTTTTGTATTGGGAAGAAAACAATTAACTGAAAAATGGTAGATTTTTGCCCCAAAAATAGAAAATTGGGTCTGAAAACAGCATGAACTGGATGAACAGTACACATTTCAACAAAATAAAACTACCTAGAAATNGAGGGGTTCCACTGTATTGACTATTCAATGAAATATAAATGAAGACAGAGCATGTTTTTATAGGTGGTATTCATGAAGTTGCAGACACTTTGATTCCAGATAAAGGGCACTTTGGATAACGGAGACTTTCAACAAATTGGGCACTCTGATAACTGAGTTTTATCTTCTACCTAAAATACATTTATGTATATTATGGCTATTCTTACCAAATATTTAAAAGTACGGATCAATTTGCGTTGTTAAGAGCGACACATTGGGAATCTATGCATAACTAAATTACAGTAATTCGTTTTTAATTTACGTAAGAACATACATTTTTATTTATTGCCTGCTTATTAAAACAGTATTCCACAGCGAATTCCGCATTTCTGATTCACTAAAAAGAATGTGTTATATCTGGTTAAAAGTGTCAAGTAATCAGGAATCGAAGTGCCATTGTCATTTAGATGATCGGTTAACAAAGTGCCCATGAAAAATTTGCATGCGACTATAAACATTTGAATTTCCTTAAATACGTTAGTAAAATAAAATGTAACATGTTGTAAAATTAATGGACATATTGATCTTTTATTTCGAAAAGTAAGCACATTCTTGATTTATTTCCAAGTATTTTTATACCCCCATTACGGGTAATGGGGGCTATATAGGAGTCACTTTGTCGGTCGGTCTGTCGGTCTGTCTGTCCCGAAAATTAGCTTGTCCGGGCCAAAACGTTCATTGAGGGATTTAAAAATCATTTGGCACATTTCTTCACCATCATTAGACGGTGTGTCAAGCGAAAGAAAAACGTGGATATCTTTAAGGTCAAGGTCACACTTTGAGGTCAAAAGTCAAAAATGGCCATAAATGAGCTTGTCCGGGCCATAACTATGTCATTCATTGTGAGATTTTAAAAATACTCTGTACATTTATTTTGTTCACAGTCATTGGATGGCGTGTCATGCGAAAGAATTCAAGAGTTCAAAGGTCAAAATGGCCATAAATGATAATGGCATAATAATTCTTAAAAATTGCCTTAAATTAGCTTCTCTTGTTTTGTGAGACTGCATGCAAAATATTCTGTGTCAATGCAGCATGTGGGGGTATGCCTCACGTCTGTGACAAAGCTCTAGTTATTTTGTTGAAATATGAACTGATCATCCAATCCATGCTGGTTATCAATGGAATTTGATCGTTTTTTATATAATCTACAGTTTATCCGCGAATTTCTTTCTTCGCAATACGAAGTGCTATACCATTAATTGACCAAACAATGTTCCGTGTCTGAAAACCAAATCAACAGAACATAAATGCAAAAAACCTGAAGAACTCACCTCTCACACGTGTCTTTTGTTGTTCTCTGTTATCGAAGTGCCATCCGTAATCAAAGTAACCGCATACCTGGCTTGAAAAAAAAGATTGTGGGGTTTATAGGTCTGCTGTTGGTTTGCAGATTAATTCTATTTCAGTTCTAGAATTAAGATCAAATTTGTTTCTTATAATAAACTTATTATTTATGAATATATTGTTAAGTATAAGATCGGGAGCAAGTTATATAATCAGACAAAGCGCTCCAGAAAGTAAGGAATTATGGCCCTTGAAAAACAGGTACCTTAAACTGGCTTCTTTAGCTGTGGCTGTTACAACAGATTGCTTAGATCTCCATGTGGGCACAATGTTTTTACAAAGGTTGATAATCGACCAAATTCTCTCTTAAGAAATGCATGGTTATGGCAATTGCATTATCTCAAAGTATCCTTATTATCTTTTGCTGCTATTGTCATGGATACCCAACAGTTTTACATCATAGCATTATGTTACTTGATGTTTGAGCTTATAAGACATTAACCGACACTGATGATCAACCCAAACACCACAGGAACTGCAGAAGTTCAATAAAGCTTCATTCTGGGAAAACTGGGCTTAATGCATTTTTGGTATTATTCATTTGAAGGGATTCTCTTCTCAGTGAATAACCAGTTAGGTGGAAAGTGTTGTCCCTGAATAGCCGGTGCGGGCTACTTTCAAAATAGTACAGTAAATTAGTTGTTAAATCTGTTGCGACACTGCGTGAAAAAAAACAACACAAGCCAATTAAGTATCGCATTCAGTTTGTGTGTTTACCAGGGTGTCCTACTATGAGCTGAGTATTGACAACATGCCTGGGGTAAAACAGAAGAGTTCAGGGGTCACCGTGTGTACCGGTACGGGCTCCACATCCTGGCACTTCAGTATCAACGAGCTCACCCCTGAGGCTGTGAGGGACATCTTGAATATAGGTAATGGTTACTATGACAACAGTAACATGGGTCAGTGTCTTACTGCTGACCTACAGTTCACTGGGTCACCTGCTAAAGTCACTGCGGACACTCTGTAATAAAGATAGCCATGACAACTGGCTTATTAGATAAAATATTACTCAAAAATTGTTATTGTAATCCTTGTTTTATTTAGACTTTAAATGCAGGTTTTCAGATGTTTTATTGCTGCTGTAAATCTGATGTAATGTATATTGTTGGCAGTTTTTGTTTTAAATCAAACTTGGAGACTAAATTTGACCCGATTCCCTTTCAAATTGACTGCATAAAATTCCCAATTGAAAGTTTCCGAAATTCCCTATTGAAAGTTTTGAAAAAAGAAAAATTGGGGGTATTTCAGAACGTTCAGTTCATGACCTATCCAGCTCTTTGAATCGAACCTTAGAAAAAATATTGTGTTAAACTCTTTTGCTCAGAATTTTATTTCCAATTTTAAGTAAAAACAACGCAATTGTTTTAGCAAATGAGCAGTGTTCTGCGAGTCTACCCACCTACGACAACCATTTTGTGGAGGCAGTGACACAGAAATTCAATGACTCCATCGCGTTTGACCCGAGTGAACTGTCCATGGGTTACTCTGTCAGGGACCCAATAAAAAATGGTAGCTTCTCAGTTCTAGGGATATTGTTGTTCATATGTAGTCTGTTTTATGTTATACATCTTTTATGTTTACAATACTTTTCAGTAGTAATGAGCTAAAATGACAATCAAAGTGAGCCGCGCTCTGTGAAAACCGGGCTTGATGCATGTGCGTAAAGTGTTGTCCCAGATTAGCCTGTGCAGTCCGCACATGCTAGTCAGAGACGTCACTTTCCGCCTAGGCTGGATTTTTTTAAGAAGAGACTTCATTTTGACTTCATTTTAACATAAAATTCCATTATAGCAGACAGTGTTGTCCCTAATAAGCCTGTGTGGACTAAACAGGCTAATCTGGGATAACATTTTGTGCACATGCATTAAAACCCCATTTTCACAGAGGTTGGCTCATATGTATTATGTTTGACAAGGAAAATAAAGAGAATTCAAATGTTTCATTTTTAAATAGTTTCTGTAAAATGTCCATGGTATCTGTAATGTGAAATAAAAGCCAAATAAATGACATTATTATATTCCATCAATCTCCAATAATCAATTCATAAAAGGAATTATATGTAAATATTAGTATGCATTCAAATCATATTATACATATAGTGCTTTGTCATCTAAATATATGACATAATACATTTAATATTTACAATATTGTTCAGTAGTTATGAACTTAAAACACGATCAAAATATATTAAATACATGTACATGTAAACTGGAATTAATAAACATATTTATTGTCAAGTGTAATGTAACCTCTCTACTGTAGGGGTGTTTCAAGCCCCCTCCCAAAGAGGAATGGCAAACAGGTAATTGGAATTTCACTTTTTCAAAGAAATTTATACTGTTAATGGTTTGTAATTTAACAGTTTTATTCAATCTTTTCTTTTGAGTGTACATGTTGATATTCTGTTATGATGAAATTGTTAATTTCCTTGCTCCAGCTAGGCCATAAAGCGACCTTTTCACAGATTTTGGCATGTATTGAAGTTTGTTATTAAATGCTTTAAATTTGATAAATGTAAACATTGGAATTAAATTGCTTGAGTAAAAAAACAATAATAAAATGAAAGAAAGAAAAAAAGTAATCCTCAACTGGGCTCGAACCACTGACCCCTGGTGTAAAAGTCTTGCACTTAAACCCTCAGCCATCCGTGCTCATACAGTGAGCGATGTATTTTATACATAATATAAGCAATCCTCATTATGTCACAAAATATAAAGATAACATCAGAACTATCAAAATTATTCAATCGTTTAGCGTTTGTTACGCTTTATTATTTTCAGGTTTTTAAATCGTCAAAAGATGCATATATTGGATATTTTAGAGGATGGTAAATGTTCAGTATTACTGTTTCCTCGCAAATATAATTACTACAACGAAAATTTGCAAATCTGAAACAATTTTGTCAATTTACCTAAACGTAGAAAGGTCCCTTTAACAGAAGGTTGCAGCACCCTGCAACCCTAAGGTCGTGCCTCAAACCCCGCCATGCCCTTTTTTGATCTGCAGAGCTGTCATGTCAATATTTAATGTTTCATTTTGACCCAAAATGATTTAAGGCAGATTATCTGTTTGAAAAAAAAATAGCTTGAATAAAAAAGCCAGTTTTGTCTCACTTAAAATCCATGTATCATCTGTGAATTATTGCAATCCTATATAATTTTCATTTCAATAAATGTGTCGTGTTCTGAGAAAACTGGAAAAAATGCATGTGCGGAAAGTGTCGTCCCAGATTAGCCTGTGCAGTCCGCACAGGCTAATCCTGGACGACACTTTCGGCCTAAACTAGATTTTCGCTAAGAAGAGACAACATTTAAACGAAAAAGGGGAAATTGTCGTCCCTTATAAGCCTGTGCAGACTGCACAGGCTAATCTGGGATGACAATTTACGCACAAGCATTATGCCCATTTTTCTTAGAACATGACATAAATACCTATGATATGATACAGTTCAAGTCACTGTGACATGTTGCAGAATTCAAATATCGTCTCGCATGTGGGACGCCTGCCTGGTGGTGGACGGGGGCTGCTCATTCCGTTTCAACGATGGAGCCATTGCCTCGCTGGAGATGTTGAGTGAAGACGCCTTACGGACTGTCGAGTTTGACTAGTTTAACTTGCATAATGATGGAATAAATGAGACTTGTTCTGTGAAAACTGGGCTAAACACATGTTTGTTATGTGTTGTCTCAGATTAGCCTCTGCAGTCCGCCTAAACTGGATTTTTCATTAGAAGAGACTTCCTTTAAAAGAAAAATTCCATGAAAGCGGAATTTGCACAGGCTTATTTGTAACGACACATTGTGCACATGCATTAGGCCAAGTTTCCCCAGAACGAGGTTCACATAACAATTGCTTCACTGGAAAAGTGTATGGCAGACGCTTAACAAACTGTGGAGTTTGACGATTCCAATTTGCATTATGAAAAATGAATTATGATGCTTCTATGTGGATTATAGAGCAAAGGTCTTGGACATATTATGTGAGTCTGTCGTACAGTAAAAAAAAACAACAATTTATTGCATGATACAGGTTTTGATGAAGTGGCATCGGGAATAAAAGAAACAACAAGAAAGAAAATAATCATTTGTTATTTACAATAAACTCATTCTGTGAAAGTATTAAAGTCATGGAATGTGATTTTAACTGACTTAAGCTTCCATTATGTGATTTAAGTTCAGCTGAGCCTGAAGTGCTCCAGAGTGAGCTATTCTGATCAGTCACTGTCCCGCATATGAGTTGTGTTCTGAGAAAACTGGGCATAATGCATGTGCGTAAACTGTCTTCCCGGATTAGCCTGTGCAGTCCGCACAGGCTAATCAGGGACGACACTTTCGGCTTTTATGACATTTTTCGTTTAAATGAAGTCTCTTCTAAGCAAAAATCCAATTTAGGCGGAAAGTGTCGTCCCTGATTAGCCTGTGCGGACTGCACAGGCAAATATGGGACAACACTTTAGGCACATGAATTGTGTCCAGTTTTCTCAGAAAACGACACATATCTTTAACTCTGTATATGCTTCAGATGGTTTTATACTCATGTCTGTGATAAGAAAACTAAGGTGTTAGAAATTTAGAGAAAAAACAACCTTTTAAATCCATAGAAAACAGCCTTGTGTATAAATTATGTTGTTGTTTTCATAATAGTGATTTGTGGAGAAAAAATAAGTTTGCATTTGACCAAAAAATAATTTCTCAGTCCTAAAATTCAGAAGTCATTCCAAACTTAAAGTTAAAATGTTTGAGTTTTTCAGTTAACATTTAATCACATAAATGCACTAACCTGATAATTAGTGTATGATAAAAACCCTCTCTTTAAAGTTATTTCATTCTTGCTGAGGTGCTGATTACAAAATCCTTACACTGACATTATCCATGAATATATTAAAATCCTTACACTGACATTATCCATGAGTATATTAAAATACTTACACTGACATTATCCATTAATATATTAAAATCCTTACACTGACATTATCCATGAATACATTAAAATACTTTTGAATATTTAAGTTTCTGTTATGGCTTATGTGTTTGTTGTTTTAATTCTAATATGAGAACTATGTTAGCTATTATTATTTGGAAATAAGCTTTTTTACATTGCAACTTATGTTGATTATGATTATGATTAGATTATATACCCGAAAGTAATATTTCATATGATTATTCAAGTGTGTGTAGTTGTTTAAAGGAAACACATAACTTTGTTTGAGTAAATGTATGCTCAATCACAACTTAAGGAAATTTAACATTATATTTCAATTAGAGAGGAAAATGTATGAATATGGTTTCAGTGATATTTCTGTTCATGAACTTTTCTTCATGATTTATTGGGACACAGGTATCACGCTGCACTTACATGTATGCACTGCACTTATTAAACATGTGGATTGCTGTTAACCTGCATTCAACTGTTGTTTCATTGTTCCAAGTATTCTAAGAGACTACTAGTATATATTGTATTGGAACTTTTTGTTGTTTTTATTTGTAGTCATAAAATAATGACTGTGATAATGTGTGTAACAGGGTGACAGGCTGACCTGTGTTACATAATTGTTTAGGGCTAATGTCTGTAGGACATCAGATAGTGGTTGTATTTTAGCCTTGTTCTGAGAAAACTGCATGTGCGTAAAGTTTCGTCACAGATTAGCCTGTTTAGTCCGCACAGGCTCATCAGGGCAACAATTTCCGCCTTAACTGGATTTTCGCATAGAAGACACTTCTTAAAAGGCAAAAAAGTGTTGTCCCTGATTAGCCTGTGCTGACTGTTTAGGCTTATCTGGGACGACGCTTAACCCTTTGAGCGCTGGAACCGGATTTTGAAGGCCTTTGCAAACAGTTTGGATCCAGATGAGACGCCACAGAACGTGGCGTCTCATCAGGATCCAAACTGTTTGCTATTCTGATAGTATTCTTTGAAAAAAAATCAAAGAAAATGCTAATTTTAGAAATTCAGCAGACGACATTTTAGCAGACAACAAATTTCCCAGCATGCAAAGGGTTAATGCACATGCATAAACCCCCATTTTCCTGGAGCAAGGCTCATATGTTTCAACAATTGTTTCGGTCTCATATACATTTACCAAATCTCTGTTTCTCTGACAAATTCTGGTAATTAATCAATCACTAATCAAATACTGAAGGACTGACTGCACAGTAAAAAAGCAAACTCTAGTGGTGTTTTTCATCAATTTCCTTTCTTCCAAATTTTGCATTTCATCTCATTGAAAAGATAATTGATTGATGAAATGTATATTGCACACATTGGAAGAAAGTAAATCAAACAAACCACCAAGAAGATAGGTAGTTCTCATGAAATCCCACTAATAAATCAGCGTCTGTTGTGTAAAAATTAATAAGTCTCTTTTTGCGGGAGAATGAAATCAACGTTATTTATACACATGTATAGTGCACATTTATAGTGACCTTCTGAGGAAGCCCTGATGAGTTATTTGTATCTTACATATCAAATTATGTTTTGTTTATTTTATTACAAATACAATTTGTTTTGTGTACCTTTGTGTAGATTTTTGTCATGAAACTGGTTATTTTAGTCTTGACATTAACATCTTTCTTGTTCTTTGTTTATAGCATTATTTTTAACATGGAAGTGTTTTTAAATCATGATGAAATGCAAGTGGAAATTTTATTATAAAAAAAAGCAACAGCTTTTTAAATAGCATTCAAATTACCAGATGTTATTAAAAATAACGGTTAAAAAGGCTTATCTGGGACGACACTTTACACACATGCATGAAGCCCAGTTTTCCCAGAACAAGGCTCTGTATGTAGACATTTTCTAAGATGTTGCTGAATAAAGGGAATTAATTATTCCTATACCTTTCATTAACAGTCTTAAGTATTTTCTGTTCATTTGTTCACATAGATTTGGGAGAAAAAAAACAACAACAAAAAATCTCAACATTCTTGTGTATCTCAGGCCAGAGGTGGTGGGTGACTTAGGGGTAGGGTCCAGCACTTTTATATTATTTCACTCTATATTTTGCCCTATGGATCTCAAAAATAACCAAATACATGTATTCGGAAAACATTTTGCATTAAAATTTATAAAATTGAAATTGTGTAATCACATGTGTATGAGCTAGCTTGTATTACTTGGATATCACTTAAATATTCTGGTGAAAAGACACAATTCCCTGTAAATTTGACTTGAACAGTACTGTTTTTAAATTACTGAAATAATAATAACATCTTACTGAAAGTCATGAATGTTTTTAGTGCTCAATCTATTATTTTGTTG
>VMBQ01016056.1:0-11625 GCA_007657795.1 Dreissena rostriformis | reverse complement strand
TATATGTGTATTTATTATTATTCTATATTAATATATAAAGCAGTGATTATTATAGGGCTGCCACACACATATTGTGTATTTCACTAACATCGATTCTAATCAGACAGTTTGACCAGACAAGTGTTTCTTACCTATTTCCCGAGGATAAATAAATGAAACCACTCAATAATGCGAGCTGGCGTAAGGATGTTCTAGTCGATATTAGAGTCCAGCTTATATCCATCTGTCTATAAAAGACATGTATGTCTCATTAGAAAACAATATCCGGTAGTTTCCCAAATGTTCAATTTTCCAAAACAATTTAACAATTGTTAAAACTTTTCAGCACAGGAACATTCGTATGATGTGGATTACTATATGTGTGTGGTTTCGTTTTCATAAAAGAGTTGTATTGTTGCTTCAGCAAAGAACCATTTTATTATATAAATTGATAACCCCTGATAAATTATAATTGCGAGAAGTAATATGCCGATACGGTAAAAGAAGAATGAAAATAAACCAGCCGTATTGTTTTGATTTTTAAGATATTTAATTTGAAAATACATGTCTCTCATGATGAGCATCATTTTATTAATTCTTTACTTTTTTATACATGCCATGTACGTTTAATTACATAGTTAGCAAGTCACGTCATGCTTATATACATTCATTTGCACATTGAAACAACCTTTTACTTTCTATAATGATGAACCGCACTTTCCATTTCAAATTATTCGTATTTCTGAAAGAAGTTTTCGTATTCTTAATTCTCTACTTTCCAATAGACCATAATGCCCTTTTCAACTGGTGACTTCCGGTTTCAACGAAATTCGGATATTCCGTTACTGACGTTGTAGACAATCCATCGTTTTAGGTAAGAATATCAATTATTATATTAAATAATATTGGAAATAATTGATGGATGTGTTTTATAGCTATTTTAATATGTATTATATTGATTTTGATGTGTTGTTAGCCGTATGAATTACGTTTTTGAATACATAATAAACAATGTTTATGGTGGGTGGGGTAAAGTAAATAAATGTTGATTTATCGAAAAATAGAACTGTGTGGAGAATTTAACCACTACAACCACTATAGCAATACGTCTGTAAGACAAAAATTAATATGTATTTGATGAATTTGTATTACATTTAACATTCTAGGTTATATTGTATAGTAAACAACAGTTGACATATACACATGTCTACTAAATGGCACTTTTGTACTAAAAATTATAACACCAAATATTAAAATTCATATGGCTATACTATAATACTTATTTTTTATTTATATAAGATTTTGTCTATTTTAAGATATCGGTTGCCACACGGACCATGGATGGAGTACATATACCAACTACTATTACAACATAGAACAGCAAATCACTTAACAGTGTCAGATAACTGTAAACAGTCATACACATCTCAATTTACTCCGAAGAGATGCCTAGCCTAGAAAACATGTTTTGCAGGACATAATTTTATATTTGATGTGATAATCAAGCTTAGAAAAAGTGTGCATTTCCTTCCAAAGCTTAGTTTGTGAGGCTGATCAGCATAATTTGTTTGAGGTACTTACTCATATTTGTTTGTGAACACATGCTCATCTATATCATATATAAATCATATATTTTCTAACCAATTCTATTTTAATATATATATATATGTGATTATGCAAATTATCTTTACAACAAACAAATCATTTAAAACCAGACATATTATTCAAGGCATTCAAAATAAGTAATTTTGCTCAATTTTCCATCAAATAATTTTATGATTGAAACTATGTACCTGAATTCTTAATTAAACAAAATATTGTTTTTGGTTGTCGGTATTAATGTGGTGTGTGTTATGTGTATTTACTTATTATGTGTAATGTTTTGCCAGTATATGATTTACTATCTATATTTTGTTTTTTTCAGGGAGGAGATGAAAGTATCTTTGGAAGCACCGGCTAGACACTTAAAGTGATATGTTGATAAATGAACAGTTTACAGAAATAGAAAATGTTAAAAAGTGTCACAGAGTAATTTTTAATAGACCAGCCTTGACAAACAACAAAACTGACCTGTTGAATTATCATGATCATGAGAGTATTGCAGTGAAAAAACAAATTCAAAGTAAAGATGGAAAAAAAATATATCATCAAACATTTTGACGATTCAACAAATCGAACATTTCATGTTTATTACTTGGTGCAGTGGCAATAAGATCTTTCAGCCCCTTTCATGACTGGGGCGGTTGAGTATTTTCATTAAGCATCGTTCAGTATTTTTAGATATTCAAATTTCATTTGAAATTGAGTTCATGTATTAGTACAATATGTTTTTTGGTATAGTAAACCCCAAATTCAAGACATTTTGATGATAACTGGTTAAGTGTTAATTGGTGCTTTTATATGTGTATACCCGTAACCGGTAGCAAGTTTTGCAAATTCATAAATTGACAAGTTCAACTTACTTTGTGAATACTGCTGTACTTCTATATGAAGTTGATACTGAATTACCATTGTATTTCTTAACATGTACGGTTTGTATGCTTATTATAATGTAATGAAATTATTTATGTTTTTTTTTATATAGTAAAGAAACCCATGTGAGTATGTTATTGGAAACTAAAGAAACTTAAAAGACCACAAACAAGCATCATTGGGTTTATGTTTTATTATCCTCCGCCCATCCATAACCACACTTTTTATTGTGGCGGATATCAATTCAACGAATTTTCTTGTTTGTTATGAAACCACTGTTTTATTAACAATAACATGCATAAACAGATTTCATATGAATCTCATCGGTAATAACATAGAAACAACAAACATAAAATGTATAAACACTTATGTTAATACATACACTTTGTTTTGATAATGCAAAAATAAATATAAATGGTTTGTTTATATAGTTTGTTGAGATAAAAAGCTTTCCGTTAACACCACCAAATGAAGCAGAGTCCCTGTCTGTCACTGCGGTTGTAATATAGAAATGGCTGCAAAACAACACCTTCCGTGTTGTTTGATGGTGTTCATGTACCTCTTACACAGCTTCGAACCTTATAACCGGTAACAAATCTTTCGACAAATCCTTGTCAAGTCTGAAAAACAACAGAAAAATAGCACATTTTAACTTAAGTATTTTACTTCCTTTGTCTTTCATTTATACAAAAATTGTGTACAAATAACACAGCAAAAATATGAATTAGGAATGATAATTGATGATATTTTTAAAAAAAGACAATAAGTTTATCTGAAGAAAATATTATATTTAAACATAATATGTGTTAAAAAGACAATAGATAAAACTTCAACAGTGTGTGTTTTTATATACCTATTTTCAGTTAAAAAAAAAATATTTTGAAAAATACACAAATGAATTCAGTATCCCATCATGTAATTATCATTTTGGTTTACTTGATATATTATTAGTACAGACGGAAGTATATGTTCTAGAATCTTACAATAATGTGTTCAGATTAATTGATAGATGTAATTTTAATATACACTTGCCTAGGACATTTATGACTTTCATGCACACACACAGTCTTGCTTAACATCCTAGGACCATCATCATTCCTGCTAATCTGCCATGGCAATTAGGCATATTGACGGATACCAAAATGGAATCTGAAACAAAACATTTCTGCATCAATTGTTGTCTTGACATTTTAAAACGAATAATGAACATTTGTTAGTTCACCCCACCCACTACTGTACGGTGTACCACTTAAAAATCAAAATCGGCTGAAAACCCATCTAAAGACAATTACTTGGGCGCAAATAAACCAAATTCAATATAATTTAGGTAATATATCCTACATTATCTGACAAAATAAAACGTTTTTATACATACTGTATTCACCGAAGTTGATTATTTTCGTTATTGCGCAAGAAGAATCAATGTTTACATTAACGGAAGTCACCAGTTCGTCTAGCCGCAAGGAATTATGGTCTATTGGAATATAGCGAATAATGAAACACACAACTGATCCTTAATAAACGCAACACACTACTAAGTATACACCCGACCAGTTAGTTAAATTAAATAGTTAACAATTAGTTAAAAGAAATAAAACACAAACAATTAAGTAAAGATTAAAGTACACATGCAGGATATAAAATTGAACAATATATAAAACGTCTTGATTTACCAACTGCACTTTCGTTTTCATAAATTCCCGGGAATTCCCCGCGTTATTTCACTTCTAAAAATATGTTTTCTTACACTGTCTTAATTGAAACAGTAAGTATTTTAAGTGTTGTCCCTGTGGTTTTCCTAGTGATATGTGTACGTAATCCGAATAACCATTATACATTATATAATGCAACATCAAAAGTATAAATACTTACTGGAAAAAAATAGTAACAACGCAGGTTTAGGTCAAAATATACAAAATAGTTTCCTAATATGTTTCAATGTAAAAGCGACAACTTTTACCGAAAATAAATACAACATTTTGCACAAAGAGACCCCCATAACCATACCTTTTCTTAACGGGCATTCTTAGCTGAATCAATTTAAGCAATAAAAAAGATTCGACTCAAATCAAAATCGACTGTTTTTGCACCTTCTTTTTTTCTGCCGTTTTCTAGTGGATTGTAACCTTTTTCAGTGCCAATTTTTACTTTAATCTCTAACTTTATCCTATTTCAGGGATTTAGTAGTGAACACCTATGCTTACCCTAGCAATATCTCCAGACGATAAAACCAGAACAACAGCCTAAAGTGTAAAACATGCCTTCGAGGAAAATATGATGTTTTTTTTAAGAGAGTACAGCCCTTCATGACTCGATTATTTAGTATATTGTAACCTATTAGACACCCTGAACTGTTAAAATCGCGTAAAATATGCACTTCTGAATAAAAATTTACCTATTTTCAATGTGCATGCCAAATTTCAGATCGATCTTTCAACAAGAAATGCTTGAAAATGCATTTTATAATAACGCCTTATAAGCCATCTGGCTTGTGCTGTCGGTGCTTTGATTTATAAAGGGCGTTCAAGAGCAAAAACACACACCTAAATAATACAAATCAGTCAAAATACTGAAATATGTGTACATGCTATGTCGACGAAGAAATAAACTATTATTTAAACGTGTTTATGGCCTCTTTCAGCACCAATTGATGCGGTTTGAGATACTCAAGACGAGTTTCTGTACTTTTTTTTTTTTTTTCCACTGAAAAAGCTGATTTTTCTTTAAAATTCGAAATTCTCGTTAAATTCACGCCACAAAACGCACTTATTCCGTGAAACTTACAACAACGCACGAAACCCCGCACAGAAAATGGTGATTTTATGAAAATACTGATCCTTTGTGACGGGGCCTGTTTTGCGTTTAGGTCAAAATATACTAAATAGTTTCCTTATATGTTTCAATGTAAAAGCGACAACTTTGACCGAAAATAAATACAACATTTTGCACATAGAGACCTCCATAACCATACCTTTTCTTAACGGGCATTCTTAGCTGAATCGATTTAAGCAATAAAAAAGATATGTCATGTTCAATCCAAAAAAGAATTCGACTCAAATCAAAATCGACTGTTTTTGCACCTTCTTTTTTTCTGCCGTTTTCTAGTGGATTGTAACCTTTTTCAGTGCCAATTTTTACTTTAATCTCTAACTTTATCCTATTTCAGGGATTTAGTAGTGAACACCTATGCTTACCCTAGCAATATCACCAGACGATGAAACCAGAACAACAGCCTAAAGTGTAAAAAATGCCTTCAAGGAAAATATGATGTTTTTTTTAGAGAGTACAGCCCTTCATGACTGATTATTTAGTATATTGTAACCTTTACCAATAATGTTATGAATCCACTTTCGATTTAAAACTAAACAATATGTTTAAAGCGGGACTGTACGATTTTTACATGTGTTAAATTTTAATATATTGATTAAATTATGTTACGATGACTCAAAATAGGCAATACAAATTATACTTTGAAGACGAATTTCATAAAATGCAGCAAAAACAAGTTAGCGCTGGTTAAAGCCGATGCCGACACTTTTACTCGTATTTGTAAGGAAACAAAATTGTGTCTTTGTGTCGTATGAACGAATCTGCACTTAAACTAAATTTAGATTCACATCGTACATGCATGAAATACATGCTGGCTTATTTGGCTTCCAGCCCCAAGGTACACACGCTTGTATATTCGACTTACCGACATAACATTTCAATTAAGTAAATGTATAAACGAGTATGTAATAGAATTGCGACTTCGTACAATTGTTACAATTTGAATCGTAACAAAATCACAGGGATCGTTAATTGAAAATACTTGTTAATACTACAGTCAAGTTACCATTACCGGATCATTACCCATAGCGGATCACTTTGATGTTCAAGACAGCGTATCGCGATTAATAGTTGACATTTTAAGATGATATTTTGCACACAGCATCTTCAAGGACTTTTCTTTAGAATGCAATGATTGAGTCGTTATCGGAGCTACTCTTTGTAAAAAAAATCGGCATGTTTTGCGGACATGTATATACGACTTTGTTGACTCCCGTCTCGTTTCCAAATCGAGGTTGAACATTATTCGCGGCCACATGCTATAACTCAGTGGGAAAGTAAGAAGTTTACGCATTAATTTAAAGGACATTTAGTAGGTTTTCTGTCTGCAAAAGTCCATTCAGTTTTGATTCGTGTTTAAGATTTTGCAACACCTTAAATGAAATGAAGAATTAGGGCAATAACGGATCAAGCATGATAATATGCGTATTGATAATATATTATATTAAAATATATCCAAATCTTGTTGATTTTTTCAATAAATGATCTCAATCTTAATGTTTTATTTATGTTCCATGTTCAATTTTGATGATTAGATATGATTCAAACAATTTACATGGTTTATAAGATGCCCATGTCTTTTCGATCTATTTAGGATTTTCAGCAGATTATTCACACAAAAACACCATGCGTAAAGTGTAGATACAAGATCACATATAGAAAACAATTAATTACAGTAGAAATGAATATAATTTATAACTGGCAATGTAACTTAATCATTGTAAACAACACAGGCCATGTTTCGACCGTTCAAATAGCGTGCTAGGTGCCCTCCTGAGTGGTTTTCGATCACGTGATCCGTTATGGCTACAACTGATCCGTTAATGCATGAATTCTGAGGCGAAAAAAGGTATCACAAATACATTTTGCCTGCGTTTAAAAAGACTATGACAGTTAGCAAAGGTAATATGTTATCAAACTGGCGTAAACGAAGCCTCGAAACATTTATTGCTTTTCACCAGAACAACTTTATTACGCTACTGATCCGGTAATGGTAACTTGACTGTTTACGTACATGTATATATGTATAGTATTATAGAGTAGTTTTCTTAACGGTCCCTGTGAGCAAAGTCTGAATGTTTTATTGTCATGGTTCTGTTGTACATGTATGCACACTACTATAGATTAGTTTTAGTTATCGTGATTTTTATATACAACGGCTGATCAATAAAGGCGTCCTTGGCGGAAGTAAAAATACAACAACTTTATGAACTTTTAAATATAAACGCACTATAGTATTGCAATAACGTAAATGGTATTCCACATAATATTTCCTATGTTGAAGGTTAAAAACAATTGTGAATACTGTTGGAATATCCGACATTTGTGAAAACACCGGATATCTTGTCCGNGGGGGGGGGGGGAGGCAACTTATGCCGAATGCATGTCATTATGCATATGAGCTACAAGATCCTTTGACTACGTTCAGAAAATATCTTTTACGGGAATATGTGACATTGTGTATCTGCTCTTCTTCGCACAATTCAACATTGAGGTAGAGTTCAAAGAGTTACAAAATATTGTTAAGAAAGTCGGCCCTCCTGCTTAAAGGGAGACTGTACGCTTTTGTCAAATATTTATGAATTTATATAAAATGTGTAAAAAACTTATTATACACATATTTCAATATAAATATAAATAAAAGTTAAGAAGAACATGTGTCGAAAAATGCATGTATAATGTGAATCTAAATTTAGTTTTAGTGCAGATTCGTTCATACGACACAAAGACACAATTTTGTTTCCTAACAAATACGAGTAAAAGTGTCGGCATCGGCTTTAAACCAGCGCTAACTTGTTTGCTGCATTTTATGAAATTCGTTTTCAATGTATAATTTTTCTTGCCTATTTTGTGTTATTGCAACATATTTTTATCAATATATTATAATTTGACACATATAAAAATCGTACAGTCTCCCTTTAACACATGTACAGTTGTAATTGGAAGTCTCGGAAGGAATGCTTACTCATGGTCAAATGTTGTTGATGATGATGATGTTGATGATATTGGCCATGATCAAAGTGGAAGTGATGATGATGATGGTGGTGTGGTGATAAAGTAATCATGATTATGATGGTGCTTGTAGAAGTGCTGATTGTAATTCTGATGATTCTGTGGTGATGGTATTTGCGATGCCTGATGATGATGATGATGGTGAAGATGATGACGATGACGACGATGATGATGATGATGATAATGATGATGATGATCATCATGATCATCATCATCATCATCATTTCAGTGGAAACAAATTTAAGAAATTTGTATTGGTGTGTGAATGTCAGCAAATGGACATTTATTAATCAGATCTAAGAACAATAAAATGATTTTTTTTTTAAATTTTAATGGTACGATATTCGTCTTATGTTTATGCATCTGTATCCATTCTTTGCGAAACATACGAAACAACTGTATACATGTCGGTGCTTGTATTTAATATATAGGTATACAGATGGCTGAAGTTGGTTACAGGCGTGATGAGACAGATCATGAACATTCCCCACGTCACAGCGGCCTTTGTAATCATCACTCTCAAGTAAGAAGTGCCACGTGTATGTGTTGTAGAAGTTGTAGATGTGTTAAGACTGCGGAGATTGTACCACGAAACATGCATTGATTTTAAGGTGGTAAGTGCACAGTTAACTCCCTTGTTACACTGCCTGTAAAATTGTTCAGCAGGGGAGAGAATTAGTCTTAAGACGTGCAAAGAATTTAGAGATACTTTTTATATGGGCTAAATGCTCCAAATATTACCCATATAAAAAGTAGCTTAATATTTGAGAGCGTCAACAAGTTGGACTAGGGAGAGAACTGAAAACAGTGGCATATCAGTGAACTGGTCTATTGTTATGGATGTAATTCAAACTTAAGATTTGTTTTCTAACATATAATGTCAAAAAGCGTTTATTATTTTTAGTGTTAAATAAGAACAAACAATTTTAACATTTCACCAATTAATTGCCTTAATTTTAACATCGAACATTCGTTGCATCACACATGTTAGCAACATGTCGATAGTGTTTTCTCTACAATTTGAATGTACACATCAACTTCAGGTTCAGTGGGAACAAGCCTCCTTAGAAATATGTACAGTGATGAAGTTGCTGGGGTATGGGTTTCACATCAGACAGGCGAGAAGAGACGCCTACAGGGAGTTGGATAGGAGTCATTCTTCACTGGATATGACGAGGATCACTACAGGTAGTAAAGCCGAGGGACTGACTAGCCTTTTTGAGAGTGACATTGACATCATGTTTGTACTTAAAACAGTCAATTGTCTAGAAAATGATGTTAGTTATGCTACACTACCAATGAAAATAACTGCGTTTAAATTAAACACCAGTAAATGCTACCACGGACATTGCATACTTTTTCTAGAAGCGCGACCTGGTGCAATCATTCACTCAAAGGTTCTTCGTGCTCTGTGTGCTAATGAAAACGGTCGTGTTCTCTTAAGCAGCGACTTGTATATTAATGAATACGACGAAGCACTTGAATATGCGCAAAACGAGGTACTTCATAAACGTGCAGGCCCGTCAAGGCCGTATTTATTACAAGGGATATTGCATGCAGACGTTGTCGTTTCCTTACCCTGTTAATGTCCCAGCATACTTAGGAGATGAGCTGAACGACGTCGGCATTGGCCGCCACCGGACGTGAATCCCGCTTTAAACATATTGTTTAGTTTTAAATCGAAAGTGGATTCATAACATCTTTTTGAGCCCCGATTTCCAGAGCGAGTCTCCATTGTATATATTTGTCCGATGGTTCATCTACTCAAGTCCGGCGATTCAGACAACGGCGTAGATCGGAGTCGGTCTCACTTAAATTTCCCCAATGACTGCAACTTTTGGATCCTTGGCGCGTACGCAAATAACTGTGGTGTGACTGGGTATCGCATACTGCAGTTCCATATGAGTGTTGCCATTTATACCCGCCGAAACAGCCGCACCGTTACCGTTATTCCGAGCAACTACGTCAAGGAATATTTCGAAGAGTTATCAACGACCTTAACTCAAAATACCTCGCGCGTATGGCTACATTAAGAAAATAGAAACATAGACGTATATCGAAAAATAAATTAAACGATATTTTTGCTTTGAACATATATTTTATGTAATATTTAGTACATTGCATAGTATATTTATTTATATCTCGAATTTTTTGAAGATCCTAACAACATCGAAATAGCGATGTTCTACTGTATGTATTAAAGCGGGACTGTACGATTTTGTCAAATATTTATGAATTTTTATAAAATGTATTAAAAATTAGTATACATATATTTCAATATAAATTAAAATAAAAGTTAAGAAGAACATGTGTCGAAAAATGCGAAATAAGCCAGATATTTAAATCTGAAACCTTAAATGGCTGGAAGCCAAATAAGCCAGCATGTATATCATGCATGTACGATGTGAATCTAAATTTAGTTTAAGTGCAGATTCGTTCATACGACACAAAGACACAATTTTGTTTCCTTACAAATACGAGTAAAAGTGTCGGCATCGGCTTTAACCAGCGCTAACTTGTTTTTGCTGTATTTTATGAAATTCGTCTTCAAAGTATAATTTGTATTGCCTATTTTGAGTCATCGTAACATAATTTAATCAATATATTAAAATTTAACACATGTAAAAATCGTACAGTCCCGCTTTAAAAATTGATAAATGGCACTTTCGATTTCAAATTCGGATGTCTGAAAAATTGTCATATTCCTTATAAGGAAACACAACACTTATCCACGAGAAACGAAATACAATAGAAGGTATACAACCAACCAATTAGTTAAACGAACTAAAACACGATTAATAATGTGTAAATGTGAAAAGAACATATGTAAAGTACTGCTTTACAAAATACATAAAACTTCAAACAGATTTACCAAATGCAGTTTCGTTTTAATAAATTCCCGGGAAATCCCCGCGTTATAACCCATACTTTATAGAAATTACAAACAAAAACGAAACAGTAGATATCTACATGTGCTGCCCCTGTGGTTTTCTCAGTGGTATTTGTACGTAATACGAATACAATGCTGTGTAATAGGTATACATACTTACTGAAAAAATAACCACTCAGGTGTATAAACAAGTACATAAATCCACTTTCGATTTGCATACAACGATCTATGAAATGCATAGGCAATCAGAGATGTCGTTCTTTGCCCTATGTAATCGACGAGCAAGAGATTCAATGCGCATCGCTATTTATAAGCCGTTTGGAGATGGAGACATAAAACATGCTGTTTGTATAAACAAATGTGCGGCTATGTTTAGTCACACATAGATTATGTTGTTGATATAAAGGCTCGAAAATACTATTGTATAAAACATATATATATAT
>VMBQ01016055.1:0-11176 GCA_007657795.1 Dreissena rostriformis | reverse complement strand
TAATATCAGACCCATAAGTAAAATATATGTTTAAAATAAATGAGAAAGAGAGAAAACGATTGGGAAAAGTATCGTAAAGGTTTGCTTTATAATCGCATGTTAGTGCACATTATATTGTTGCAGTAGCATTTAAAGCTAAACAGATCATGATGGGGCAGCCCAAATCTTTCTAATTAACACAAACTCAATATAGTACAAGTAGTCATCGGAAACTGAACCTGTCATGTATAGTATCTGTAATAATTACGATAACGTAATAATGCAATGGGGTGTTTAAAAGGCATAACTATGTCTTTGGAATAAGAGGTGATTTCGTAGAAGTATATAGTCACTCGATGGGATTTCTCACGCAACAGTTTCATTTGGTATGATTTCTCGATTACTTATATATGGATTTCGTCAAAATTGGAATATGAACAAATAGAGGATATTTGTTTGCTTTCGGGAAATATCGTGAACTGTTTTCTCAGTAAAGTTACAAAATAAATATTTTCTCTGGCACGGCGAAAAAAAAAGTTGTGTTTTATATTTTTACTGGATTTAATCAGTTTTTTGTTTGATCTGTTCAACTTGCCCTTCCAATAACGCACCGGTTTGGTTTGAATCGTTTTGACCCCATCATAAACAATCAGTACATTAACGTTAATAAAATGCGGTTAGCCTTTAACAAAGAAAAAACAAACTGTATAAAAAGGTCGCGATCATTGAATGGAAACGCAGATATGTTTTCGTAAAAAATATAAACACTAAGATTAATGTAAAACTGTGGATTAGAAACTGCGAAATAGTGTTCTGAAAAGGATTAATAATAGGTATAAATTCATGTCTTGTTCTCTTGTTATTCCAAAATGTCAACATAACTTATTTATAAAGGTAGCATAAACACGTTGACAATTGAATGCGGAGGACAGAATCGGATAACCGGTAAAACTAAACTCTAGCGATGTTTAATTACGTTTGTACCAAGATACCATTGCCTTGTAGTCGCCTTGGCCCAACAATACCAGGGAAACCTCAAAGAAAAGATAATAAACAGGTTAGGCTTTTTATAATTATAATAAGTTCACATTCAATATTGAGTGTAAATGAGTATTGCTATATTATCAATATTAATTTTCGAGATGTTAATCTTTCTTTTATCTAAATTATTAACTAGGTTGAACAGTGATATGACATGCATCAATACTATATTTCATAATCATTTTAAATTTAAACAATACCACGACGTCACCACTGATGTCAATAATAGAGCTTCATTGCCGTGGAACCTCTCATTTGTTTTCGCTCTTTAAATTCACTGGTATTGTATAAAAATGTCGTGAACTGAGTGCAAGAACAATACAACATATTATAACTACATAATTTCAGCGGATCATTGATGAAAATGGAGTTGTCAATTATCAGATTAATGTTTGTTAACTATATTTCATATAAAATTAAAAAAACAACAACACCATATTATAAGACGGTAATATTAGTTTTGCCTTCATATATTTTCTATAAGAAGAAAACACTAATATTGAAATTAGCGGGCTCTTGAGGCAGTGAGTTTTGCAAGAGAGAATGATATTAATCGATTGATTGAAATCATTGTTTTCCAAACGGTTAATCCCAAGTTTAATTTCATAATATATCCTAGTTAGTCGTTGTTAATTTGTATGGTAGCCTAATTTCGCATACCACTGTCAAAGAGATCGATCAACTTGTGTGCTAAGATTGTTTCCAATTAACTTGATCACTGCCAACAAATCGCATNGTAAAAACCATGACGAAAACATGCGTGACAGGACAAACATGATAGCTTAACGCAGTTTGGTGTTGTATCTCAATTCCAATCTTCTGCGTGAAATATCTTCAATACATCTCACACTACTGTTCATAGTTTGAGTATTGGTGAAAATGATATTTACATAACAAAGACTAAGATGATATTATTTAACTCCAGTTGCGAATTACCCTTTTATCATTATAACCACGACAATTTTATGGAAACTGAACAGCGCTACTATTGATGATTTATTGATATCATGTTTTTTCTCCTAGTGTATTATTATACCGCAATGATGTAGTGTATGTAAAATTGTAATGACAGAATAGTATTGTTCTGAACATGTTAAACTATTGACAACGAGTTTGGGTTATAAATCTTAACAGAAACACATTTTACAGGAATAATTTACCATACATTACAATAAAGATGTAAACTATTCTCAGCAATGTTTAAGCGGCTTAAGTTAACTATTCTATTGTGTCCTTATATAATAAAAAAACGTAGGCACTAGCCTTTTTTCGTATCCTTATTTCCAGTCAACACCAAGAACCAAGTGACAGAAGAACGATATATACACTTTTTTGTCTTAACAAAATAAAGGTAAAGTTGCCTCTTCCTTTATACGAATATGTTATTGTATTTTCAAAAGCTTGAATTCGAAATTCCAACATTTTCATATTATAAATTGGGCACTTTGTACTTTAATACTAGCCTTTATGTTCTAAATATCTTGTCTACACAAAAGTAAGAAGCTCGGGAAAAACAATCAGTTGATCAATGGTTCTTAATTGTTACGACCGCATTTTGTTTCTAGTAGGAACACACAAGTATATTTGAAGTATCGGCTAAATTAACAGTATATGGACATCACGTAAATTAATGTGTACTGTTTGGTCGAATGATTTTATCAATTGAACTAAAAAAGTACCGTGACCCGAAATCTTCCGAATCATAATTTGCTAATTACATCCATGAATTATTTGACTTTTTTTTATTCCTTAGTCGGTATGTGTGTTCATAAGCCAGTTGATCAAACTTTGTATTAAAACAATGCTAGTTGTGTAAATCGATTAGTTTCTGGTATAACGTTACGTGCGAATTGGCAGAGCGAGTTACTTCTTAGCTATATTTGTTATTTTGTATTACTTAATATGATCTTTTTTACTTATAGCAGAAGTATATAACTGTAATGGGCATACACATGCACATCACTGAAACATGTTGTTAATAGAAGATTAAAAAGAATGGTAATAGTTACTTAAAATTCTTTGAAAGCAAGGCTGGATACAACAAATAAACATTCAGAACTTAATTATTGACTAACTTGTATTGACTTATCTGTATTGAGACTTTGCTGTTTATAATTAATTGTTTCACGGGTGACTCTTTTCGGCTATAATTCACAAAAACGCTCCAGAACTCATTTTTAGGAAATGTTGATCACAGATTCTTGATTACTAAGGTCATTGACTCCTAGTAATTACTCGGTGCTTTTCTCTGTTTCCGATGCCTGCGGCCGACATAAAAATTTGTGGGATAATATTAATTTAAATGTGTTATCAAATGTGTTTTGTGATTGATTTCCGGCTTAAATGTACACTCTATATCGTGTATGGCGCGTTAGAGTATTGTACTATCTATGTTCCTTGTATTCAGCACGTTCATTGTGTAAATTAGGACGTTCTTTAATAGCAATTATTACACTTACCATCATTAGTAAATCAAGTAAACAACCCATGTTATCAATTAAAAATATTTTTTTCACATTCAACGGATGTTGAATTATTGTGCAACAAACGTATGTTTTGACGTTTGAACCTTACAAATAGCTCAGACGCTCATTACTTATGTCGCACTAATTCCTTTGATGTCATTGACGCTCATCACTTATGTCGCACTAATTCCTTTGATGCCATTGGAGTAGCAGCAATAAATAAATTATATTTATATTATTAATAGATTCAATTCATCAAGAATCCTTAATACGTGGTGGCAATGGCTAGACTACGCCTGGATGTAGATGCAAAATACTTATATGTCATACCACTGGAAGCAATTGTTTCATATGAAATTGAGTGTAATTACTTATTTTTAAACTTTCTTAAACGTCCATGCCATCTGCTTTTATTTTGTCCATGTGTCGTGTTAGTAGACATCGTTCTGGTTAAACTATGCAAATGTATTACACGTCTTAGTTTCAATGGCTGTTTCTAAACGAATAGCGATATTACCAGTAAGTGACACAAAACTGTGTGTTGGTCAACTGTTGGCTTTTATATGAAACGGCATGTGCAAGTGATGTAGTCCGTGTTTCTTCCAAAACAATTAATACATATTTGCATTGAAAATAAAATTTGAAACAAAATGTATTTTTATGTCACGTAACTTACACATCATACATGTTCATATACCCATTCCTCGTTATCTTCTATTATTTGTTATGACGATGGAACGTTATATGTCCTAATCGGCCCAAATGTTTTTATGACACGCGCGTGTTGCAAGAATTGTAGCATGTTTGTGGTTTTTCCGTTTAATAACTATTACACATGGGAAACCCGGATTTCCTGGGAAGACTGTAAATTTGATATTAAGCAGTAAGCAAAATGAGCACAAGGGTCGCAATCAAAGACATTTTTATCTCAAAATATTGTTTTTCTGTATCATATTTTCATACATTCGCATCCGTCTCACAAATTACTTATTTATCTCAATATACTAAATTGTGGAGCAATCGCGATCGTTTACTTTTCGAACGCGTTATGCTTAATAATTCCGACAAGTTTCGGGTCCAGGATAGTCCGTGAATTAACCATGATGACCGTCATATTGTAATATGTATTACCACACTTTAAATCGAAACCTGTTTATTTTTATAATGAAGCACAATTTGTATTGCGAGCACATACTATTGTAATGCTGTGTGTAAATAAAAACTCAAACACATATATAAAAGATTAACACAAATATCTCTTTTGAAAATGTGTCTGGAATTGCAATATATATGTATGTTTCTTTTAACTACAATTGTAAAACTGCATAATATGGCCTGAAGCTTTTCTTCCGAAAATGTGCTTTAAAATGCAACGAGGTATAAAGAGATTTCTCATAAGCCTGATTGATTAACAACCAGCTAATGTAAGATCTATTCTTGAGACAAATGTGTTAATCGAATTCGAACCACTTTTGCACAAGTGTTTATCGTACATTGTGTGCCATTTTTTGCAACAGGTTTTGCTAACATGATGTTATACATAGTAATATATTATCACTTGGCGAATATTTTAATATTTGCATATTAAATGATTCACCTTTTAAACCAATGATGTTAGATATTATTGATTTAAACGATAAGATCAAATACGACTTCACTCTTTAGGTTTTTGGGACGATGGGAAATCAGCGAATAGGATTAGATTCACGATGAAGCGTTCTGTTGCAAGATTACAAGATTTAGGTCGCGATATTTTGCAAGATAATAATTTAAATACGACTTGATTCCAACGTGTGCAAAAACAAACTGGCAGGCTAATTATTGCATAATCTTTTACAATCGAAACTCATCATCTCAACGTTGTACATTTATCGGATCAGATGCCTTTCGTGCCACGTCAACTATCTACTGCATTTTATGGCAATTAACAGTCGCTTGAAACCACAATAATTGTTGACAATGGTAATCAATCATATGAATATAGACATATTAGCAGAAAGGAATTATTGTAACCATTCGCTTGTATTTGCTTTAAGGCAAGTGCAAATCTTTTGCATTAATGAGATTTAAAAATGATGAATTATATAGTGTAACGCATCCACGTTCTGGGGGCAATGTCTGTGTTAATGACGTATCACTTACTCAGAGTAAATGAATTATCAACGAAATAATCTAGCGACCGAGCTTTCTCATTCGGAGTGTTCATGACCTACAGTGTTCTCCACACAGTGCTTACGAGAAGAATTTAAATTATGATTCTTTAAGCCTTGACCTAATATAGACACTATCGAGTCCGTTTACTAGGATAAAAGAGTAATTGGTTTCAATGCGAGATCCTGAAAATGCTCCCCTCGTCGGATAACACAGGGACCCGGTCACATGGTGGAAGAAATAACCGTTACATAGTTGGCGTATTTAACTTTCGGTATTAAGACGCAAATAAATATGTTTTATGAAAACATGCTCGACCGTTTTAGTGTGTGGTCTCAATTAAATTGTTTCGCTTTTGTTTCAAATTGTTGTCTCAAATTAGTATGCCCAATACGAAGAAACGTGGGTATATTAATTTTTTACTCGTCTGTCAGTCGGTATGACGGTCGCTGGTTCGGTCGATATGTCGATCCTTAGACCGTTCGTTTCCGAGATCGTGTTTGCCTATAATCATGGAATTTGTTATACTGATTATTTTGATGAAGAGGAAAATGTGTCTAAGGAATGCAAGGCCAACAGGTCATATGTCAAGTTCACAGGGGCTGGTACCATGACATTAAATAGGTTCAAACAACCTTTGGAACTTTCAATGTTGATAAACGCTTAAACATTTGACACTGCATTTAATAATAAATAGATAGATTCTGGTACTGGCAGCAGTAGAATGTTTTAACACTTTTAATTAAATTACATGAGGCAGCATGATTAAAAACCATCTGTTACAGCCAGTTTATATAAGCATCATAGGGGAGCTATTTACCATTTTATATTACAACACAAGTTTACAATATAAGACGTGGATATTGCCTCTTCATAACACGTAATAATTAACTCATGCTTCACGTTTTACTAAAAATTATTAGAATTTCAGATCTATTTGGAGACGAATATTAGCATATGTTTTGGCATTCCCTGCCCGCTGTGCCAATATGTCGCACACATGCTGATTATACTGGAATAACATATTCATGCAAATAATAATACTGTTTTCACAATGAAAATGATGATTAATCTTACCGATCTTAGTGTACGTGGAGCTTTTACTTTTACAGATGCTATGAAATGACCATATGGTAGTTAAGTGGTTTACCATTCAAATACCAGTCATAAATAATGTTGTCTCAGATAGGTCTACAAATAGAATCCAATATTCCTTAGATAAATATAAATAATGTTTGGTAATTTATTTTGAAACATATACCATTTTGAAACAGATGTACCTTTAAGTATGCTCCCTGAATTAAACGGTATGCTACTTGGTGTTAACGCGAGAGATTGTGTGAATGCTCACAGGATTTAATATGTGGAACCTTATTGATAGGCTGAAGCCATATGCAATACTTCACAGTAGACACAATAAGTATTTCAATTATTTACATTGCCATAACATCATACTAGCTTAGTATTCCACAGGACCATCACTTTTGCTCCCCTTTTTTAGAGTTATTTGCCTTAGTATATTTCTGTATTGAACATTTGCTCAAAAGCATATCTTGAAAACAATACGAAATATATCATCTTAAAAATTGATAGGTATGTATAACTCATTAAGTGGATGTTAAGTGAACAAGATAAATATTGAGCATATCTTGCACTTTATAAGAGGTATCATTATGGAACTTTATATGCTGATACATCTCAATAAGGGAGAGTTCAGCGCTCATAAACCATAACTACTATTTTCATAGTTTTACACTTTTAGCTCTTTTAAATAGTCTTGCTGAATAGTTTGCACTGGGTTCATCTTGAATACACAGTGAGGTATGGAGATGTAACTTCATTTGTATCAAGCTTGCATGATTTTGAAACCAGTTATAAAAACTTAACTGCTAAGTTCAGGAGGGATATCCCAGGTACGACAGTTTCAGGTCTAGCTACTACATGTTCTGTATTTATAAAGACAATACACAATCAATTGTTGTCAGTTGCCATTTACCCACAAATGTACTTCTATAATTTTAACCCAACAATAACTTACTCTGACTAATTGAACACTCCTCTACACCACAATCGTACAAATGAAAAAAATACATAAAATATTTGAAATTAATATGGAAATATTAATCATCGGCAAGAACTTAACTATTGAGAAAACAAATTAGAATACTTAAGGGATGATCGATGAATATTATTACTTTAATCGATATAAATTACATTATTTTTCGCCAAACATATTTTTGTCCTAGTAATCAGCAACCAACATGTAAAATCAATATAATCCCAAACATTCGGCGCAAAATCCATTATTTGTTTAAGCTTTATCTGTGTGTGTTGTGTCAAGTGATAATAAGGCTTTGACGTCCTCGTCTCCATCTTTATTTTTATGTTGTGGGAGTAACGGTTTATAAAACGGTTTGGCCCAGAAAAGAAAAAATGCAATAAAAGTTAACATTACAGCATAAACATCATAATTTTTAGTTATCATTTTTTCGACAAAAACTCTCGTAAAAGTACATACATAAAATGAACATACGTTTCGTGCAATAAACACTCCTACACAATGGCAAAAAGGAAGATAATTTCATACAAACCGCACTTTATTACGGCGCATACAAATGATATATTCATTTTTTTTGCTGGCTGATTTATAACTGCATGGTATGAACTTCAACTTGTTCTGGGGGAGGGGCATACATGTTTTAAAAAAATCTGTTAACCATACTTATGTTCACCAACTATAAAAACACAAAAGTTCCAATATCGTTTAGTTTACACAACTACCACTCGCACATTGTACATTTAATCCCTATTGCATGAAACATTAATTTAATTTGAAACCATATACTATATGATAACACAATATATAATAATATAATAAAATGTAAGGAAGTTTCTTGCTATTTATGTACATACATAATTTTTCCAAATGCATTGCCTTTTGTCGCATACAGAAAAATAGTGTATATAGTTTCCGAATCGTTATGAATTAACCGATTTAAACGTGCTTGTGTAGAACATAATGTTATAATATCAATTAAATCTATGACATGCAATTCAGAACATTACAGCACTGTAATGAAGCAGAATCCTTGTGAAGAATTGCACATCGAGATGTTTCGACAAAGTTTATATGGGGTGGTAGAAAGAGTACATAAGATACATAAGGACTGTAAATTAAACAAAAGTCCAACTCCTTTTCGCCAGCATATTAAAGTTGCTTAATGATATTAATCCTTTTCGCCAGCATATCAAAGTTGCTTAATGATATTGATACTTAAATAGGCATTCTAGATTCAAATATTCCCAAATTGTTTGTCTTCGAGCATATTTTTGGTAATCTGCATGCTACGCACGGAACTTTTTTTTCCTATTTTCATGAGTTTGTCGTTCGGAAATCAACATATTTCGAACGGTTAAGAAAATAACGTAACATTGCAATCTGATGAACTTTTCAAGGACCACGCAGTAGTCTTGTGAATAGGTTTGAAAAAAAATAACGAAATGCATTTTCTTTTTTTTAATGAACGCATTGAGTATATATACACGTACTGAAATGTATTCTATCGATTTCTTAGAAACAATAAAACAACAAACAGATGATACAGTTTTAATAACAACATTTTTTATGGGTTGTGGGAGGCGAGTATTTTCTTTTTTTCAAGGACCAAAACTTAAATTCGGTTATCAGTTTCAAGTTTCGGTTCAGATCAGATTTTCTACTTATATTACACGTTTGTATTGCATATATATTAGGATTAAGTATACTCATTGTTTCTGTCACTGCATTTTTATAACCACCTCATATCTGAAGTTCAGTTTTCCTTTATACATTGTGTTTGCATATGTCGCAGTATTTGCTGATTACCTTAAACATAGTTCAGGCGTGATATTGATGTACTTGTGGAATTAATGAAAAGACTATTTGGAAAACTATAGATTACTTGTGCTTCTTATGTACTTGTTTTAGTAACTAGAGTTATAAGTTTCTAAGAGTTTGGAAAAAAAAGTAATACCGTGGAAAAAAGGCACATGCAATAATGTGAAGGTTTAAAAATAACTCGGAACGATTGTCCGACATTCAGCAACACTATGAATACGCCATTATATTAAGGAGCCTGGATACAAAATAACGAATGGATAAACATAGTGCTCCTCATAAATAACAAAATGCATTGTTATTAGACGTCATAGCTTTATCCCAATGTGAGGGAACACACAATCTCACGTGACCACCAATGCGAACGACCAAAGCTATTTTGACGGTAAAAAATCGAGACAAGATGTAAACATTGACCGACATTTTCTAACTTGAACAATTTGTTATTTTACAAAAGTACAGATGCACCGTACGCACCGATATTTCCGAGTTATATCGGTATATTGTTTGGGTTCCTAGGTACTGTACTTCCGGTGAATATTCAAAAACAATTTTCCACTTGGGATTCAAGAGTATTAATACAATATTTATTGTTTTACGCACAATTAAATTGTGAGAAATGAATAGCAAATTCTAGAAGCTAAAATGTTTATACTGCCATTTATGCTACAAACATGTTTGTCTCAGACAATACTTTGGTAGTGCATGCTTCAAATCAATAAAAGGAATATAGATCATGGAGACCGAACGTGATAAATTGTTCTAAAATAAAACAGTTCTGTCTGGTAACAGCTTATTTCCTAATTCAACTATCAGAAGGTCGCTTTCAGACGCCTAAATTTATTTCGACATTTGCTCTTGATTGTTGCAAAAGAACTCCATATTTCAGTGCACATTGCTTATTTATTCTAATAAAATATAAACTGTACTTTTAATGCAAGTTAGTAATAGAAAATTGGATTTTGCTAATACTGTCTATTTAGTTGTATTTTATCTATTGTTTATCACCTAGAAAAGATAGTACCTTGTTATGTCTTTTTCGGTCGTGTTTCCTTTTAAAATTAGTGGTTTTGAAAATTGATGGAAGATCCAGCCACCGTGACTGAACATTTCCAACTTTATATCAATGATCTGAACATATTGCTGTAGGCTGTCCGGGCGGTGCGTACATTGTGCCCGCCATAAGTGTGCTTGACTACAATTTTAGCTCAAAGGGCAGCTTCTTAGTTCATGAACAAAACAGCTCTGTTTTTGTTGTGTTTTTTTGCACAATAAAAATCTGTACTATGATTTGAATTAATCTAAATCTCGGTACCATCTGCCTTCCATAGTGCTATCTCATAAGGAATATACTGCTATAAGGCTATAATTTCATTTATTTACGTTGAATGAAATCTGGCCCAATTATGAGGATCGGACCCGTTTCAACCGGTTTAAAACCCCAAGGAATAATATTGACCGTTGCATGACGATAAATCTAGTTTAAGGCGTGTGCGTTTTGTGAGGGTACTGTGTTTTGAGAGATTATATTTTCCACAACTGGTTACTTGCCATAAAAAGTCTTACTTCTGGTAATGAAATTTAATTATGCCGGGCCCAGTTGGTTTAGTTTGTAAAGTGCTGGGCGTCTAATTGAGTTGAGTTCTAATCCCAGCTCAGCCTC
>VMBQ01016053.1:0-11571 GCA_007657795.1 Dreissena rostriformis | reverse complement strand
GTACATGTTTACTAATTGCCCTCGAATATCACGAGGTTCAAAAACAACCCGGAAAGAGTCGCCGAGTGCAAAAACTAGGGAGGCCCGCTCTTTTGAGATTACCTTTACGTTTTTCAATTTCACTATTGTGTGTTTCTTTTTTACAAATGGCATGTATGTTATATGTTTTCATCGTAAAATCCTCCTATCGTTCGAATTAGAACATGCAGGTTTAAATTTAATAACATGTGAAGTTTTGCCAGTTCGCTTTTTTCATTAGTTATACCATTTTTTAAGTTAAACATAAGTATATTAAAGCGATTACATACGATTTCAGTGGCATACATTTTATTGTTCACATTAAATAAACATAAAAATGAATGGGGCATGTTTTATAAAACAATATGTGTTAACATCAATCACATGTGTTCTTCAATGAAAGTTTGACCAAGCATGTTCAGCCGATACCGATGCGCTTATTCGTATTTGTTGTCGAACCAAAATTGTGTAAATATGCCGTATGGACAAATCTGCACATACTAATTTTGATTTCACAACAGCGTTTATGAATTGTTTGCATTGAATAGTCCGCAGAACAGTACACAAATATTTGCAATTGAATTAAACGCATCTATCGTATACTTGTCTGTTTCTACTTCTGAACTTTAAAGCCCCATTGCTACTCAAAATCAACGAAAATTTTGTACAATATTTCGTTGAATAAAGTTCTAAAAAAATCAGTGTCCCATATAGCGAATGCCGACATTTCAACGCCAGATGTGGTCTGGTAACATAAAATGCACGTTATTATTTTTTTGTAACACAATTAATTCCATTTTAATTTCCCGCAAATATATCTAATCATACGACACAAGAACACTAAAATTGTGCTATGTTCGTGTTCATGTGTCGTATGAATAGATATCAGTGCGGGAAATTAAAATGAAATTGTTTCAATAAAAAATAAAAACGTGCATTTTATACTGCATAAGGATTATACCATATATCAAGAGATTTGCACCCATCCATATTTAAAACACAATTTATTTGGCGGTGGAAACCAATTCAACGAATTTGCTTGTTCCATTTTACGCTTGTGCAACGTCTTTCTATTAACAAATTGCATAATTTTAATGATATGTTTATATCGTAAAATCCTCCCAAGTAAAACGACGTTTAAGTCGATTTTTGGATTCATCTACGCTTTATCTGATTTTAGATCGTATATTTCGCTTTAATATAAGAGTAACTTTTCCATTTATATCGACGTCACAAGCAACATCATGTAGTCATGAAACCACATAATTATGAAACATTTCTTACTGGCCTCACTATGAACGCCTGATCATCTGTCTTTCCGTAGATGCACAGTTTTCAATAGAAATTCTTCTACAACGTTCATTGTCAAGCTTTTTCACATAAACGCATTGTACAATATGATAGGATATGGTCAATGTTCCATCTTTACAATCCTGCTATAACATAACACAATGTTAATCCTTCTATTCAACTTAGGAAAAGGACAATCATTATTATGAATTCATATTTATTTGAAAATTGACATTAAATCTTTAAATCCAACGGAGTTGCAGTCCAGCAATTTCAACCAAAAATAATGTTAAATTAACAGCGTTGATTGTACTTATCCAAAAACAAAAGCTTGCCGATCTAGTAGTAGTCCATTCGATTTTGCATCTGAAGGCCTCGGGCTCGAATCCCGGGGCACTTAATATCCTATTGCTGTACTTGCTTTTAGTATTAGTGTGGGCTATTCAATATAGCACCGTTTCAACAGTTCCATTCTTTGCTACATCGGTACATAGGACAAAATATGATGGAGTGCTATATCGATCGTGGCTGCTTTATCAATGGAAATTCAAAAGCAAAGAAAGTGAATTTTAATGCAAACGGAACCTTGGATGTGAGTGTTTTCATGAAGTCATTGAATGTGAAAAGTGTGCAACTAAATAACACTTTCACTTTTGATGAACACTATTCAAAGCGTTTGTTCGGCTATAAGCACCTTACGAGTATGTGAATGACTTTTGTCAAAAACAAAGTATTAATATGAATAGATTTTAAACTCTTGAACATTTCTAGACAAACAGTAATGCAACATGTGTTAGAATAATGCGTTCCCTATCTTGCAATGAACTTTTTCCGTTCACAGCACAGACTCTGACATGCAAAACTTACGACTGGTACCGTAATCTGTCAGTCAAATTTATATCAGGAAATTCCAAAGTTTCTATAGTCCTCGCCCAGCAATTTCGCGAGAAGGACAGTTTCTTGAATTACAAAATTCGGGGCTCTCTGCTTCGCCGTTTTTTCCAACTTTTTCCTGCATTTACTTCCGTGTTTTGTCAAGTTTGTTGTTGAAAAAGAGATCGACGACAACAACATAAAATCGATACAGATATTTTGAGACAACTGTTTCGACATATGCCGGAAGCGTAAACCTCATACATTATGCACTTTTTTTATTAATTAACTATCCACCACGTGAAATATTACGAATTATTCTGACTACACATTTGTCCAGTGAACGTGTTCCGCCATTTTGCGTTTTGCGAGCACTTTTTAGGGTCATGTTACTAAATATAGTAAAATTTATGAGTGAACGGATTGTTTAAGAAACGAAAACACATTAATTTTCCCTATGTATTTAAGGATAAATCTTACCTTAGGTGATACCTAAGGTTGTTTATGAATACGAAAGTTAAGGAAATCCTTGCCTTAGGTAAATTCTTAGATAAGTAAGGAAATTTTCTCCTTAAACCTTAGGTGCTTTATGAATACCGGCCCAGGTCATTCTAATGTCGCTCTGAGGTTACGGATTATAACCATCAACAACCCCATTAAAGTAATCTGCTTCCCAGCTGTTGAATACCGAAGCCTGCAGTATATATTGCATTGTCCCTATATTATATAACAGGAGGGAAATGGCCGTGCATTGTCGTTTTAAAAAGAATTGATAAGCCAACTTGCAAATGAACACATGCATATATATGTATACAATCTGCAATAAAATAATACTCTAAATATTACACAAAATAAAAGAGAAAAAAGAGATGGTAATTGTTACATGTTTGAATACAATATTTTTTTCAAATAAACACTTTGTATAGTGTAATTTCTAGTGTAATGTGAACACATTTACGGCGCAATGGCACACTATTGTTAACATCTCATTACGCTTCAATGTCTTTGTGTTATGAATGAACTGTATTGAATGAATGTATGAAATTACAAAACTATGTATACATTCCTAATTATTATAAAAATATTAACGGGAAAGCTTGACAGTTCATGGCATGGACATAATATTTATAGAAATGTTTTTAAGACCCCAGAATTTGAGTACTGTCTCTTTAAGTAGAAAATAATGGTTTCATACATAAAGAAGAGTATAAAATAAAATGTACATAAAAACACTTCTACATCATAAAAATATTTACATTAATAAAAAATAATGAATTGTATGGATGGAAAAGCAGAATAACATATTCTAGAATCATATACCAAAAAACAAAAATATCAATAATGTACAAAAGACTAGTAAACATAGCCATTAGCCATGGCAAAACAAGTGTAATATTAATTAAAACAGAAATTACACGAGTACCGCGGTCGGAGACGTATGCCCCAAAAACAGGGCCTAGATTTTCACACTTATTGTGACAGTGACCTTAACCTGGTTGGTTGACGAGTGATTGATCGGAAACGATTTTCACCCTTATTATGACAGTGACCTTGACCTTTGACCTAGTGACCCCAATTGCAATATTGGTCATCTACTGTCCAAGGCCAATGCACATGTGAATTTTCAAGTCAATCGGTCTATTTGTTGACGAGTAATTGATCGGAAACGATTTTCACACTTATTGTAACAGTGACCTTGACCTTTAACCTAGTAACCCCGATTTCAATAGAGGTCATATACTGTCCAAGGCCAATGCACATGTGAAGTATCAAGTCAATCGGTCAATTCGTTTACGAGTTATTGATCGGAAATGATTTTCACACTTTTTGAGACAGTGGCCTTGACCTTTGACCTAGTGACACACATTTTAATATGGGTCATCTACTGTCCAAGAACAAGGCACATGTGAAGTATCAGGCCAATCGGTCAATCCGTTCAAAAGCTATTGATCGGAATCGAACTGGTCTACCGACAGACACACAGACAGACCGACAGACGAACAAACATAAAGACCGACCTTTCTCCAGCAAAACACTATACCCCCTCTTCTTCGTAGGGGGGCATTATAAATGCAAATCATGTAAATATTCGGTTGACAGAAAATCCTCATATTTGAATGCTGATTAGGGTATTCAATGCCATCCTTTATATTATAATAATCTTATTGCGATATCATGGGGGTCATCATAACTTTTAACAATTAGGCTTTATTATTAAACCATATGTATAATTAAAATATCTGTTGAGTTTGTGAAATGATTCTTAATATTTTTGAAGTACAATGTCAAGGTTTTTCATTTCACCATTGCATTCATCTCATTATAGCTTTTTTATGAATAAAACCAAACATTAACAGTTCCAAAATTGTATATGAATTTGTATTATGTTGAATAAATTACATATATTTTATGAAGACAACTGTGGCCCTCTAATGACTTATTTAAAATGAAGCTCAAGGAGACAATACAACATGAAGGTAAAATAATGAACAATGTTTAGAACTTTCAGATGTAGCCAAGACATAAATCATTGAAAAATTGCTAAGAATGTAATGGAAAATTGTATAAACCTGAAGTTAAGAGCAATACTGAATTGAAACCAACTTTAAATGTTCGACTGTTAACTTACAGTTCACATATTTCATTTATGAAATGAGTATTTTTATTCTGTTTTAAGGTTGATATGAGACATTATATTGCATATCTCACACAGGGAGTCTGTATTTTCTGATGACTTTTGTGTTTCTATAGGTCAATATAATAAAGTATATAGCCAACACAGTTAATCTGCATTTCTTAGCCAGTTTTAGATATCTATATGTCTGCAAATATTTCACTTGTAGAACCTTTATTTTCTAGTTCATTCAATGTTTATAAAGGTCACATATCCCACAAATGTACCTGTGCTTTTTTGATTGGTTTCAGGTTGATATCAGGCTTATATATCTCACAAATGGAACCTGTATTCAAAGGACTGTGTCAAGCCTATACAGAACCAGATTCCCACTAACGGAACCTGTATTTTGTCGGTTTGAGGTTGAAATAGGTCTAAATATCTCACTCGTGGAATCTGTATTTTATGGCAGGTGTGGGTTATTATAGATCCACATATCCACATAATGAAATCCGTATTTGTTGGCAGGTTTAAATTAATGTAAGTTTGCATAAATCACTGATGGAATCTGTATTTTTGACTGGTTTCAAACTTATATAGAATAGATAGCACACTTACGGAACCTGTATTTTTTGGACAGTTTTAGGTTGATAAAGGTCAATATATATCTCATTAGTGGAATCTGTATTTTCTGGCTTGTGTGATCACATCAAATATCAAATATGGAATCTGTTTTTTTCAATGATTGTTTCAAACTTACAAAGAACCAGACTCCCACTTAGAAAACCTGTATTTTCTGGTCAGTTTTTGGTTCATGTAGATCTACATATCTCATTTATGGAATCTGTATTTCTTGGCTGGTTTCAGGTTGGTGTAGGTTTTCTTAGATTCCTCACTTTCCTCCTTCTTAATCTCTGTGAACTTTTGACCCTTCGTGTTCACCACCTGGTTGTCAAGGTAACGCACAAGCTTTGTTGGTTTCCAAAAAAAGAAAAGAGAGACTAATGTTTAAGGCTGCTAGGAGACAAATTTCAGGTGGAATTATTGGTCATTATGTTGTTTCTGGACATAAGAATATAATTTAGAAACAATTTGGTTGATTCCTAACGTTAAAACTAAGATTTGAGGTTAGATACACCAATGGTTTTGACAATAATAATAAAAACATACCAAATTGTTTACATTTAACTTTCTTTTTTTGTACGTAAGTAATTCTGGTCATAAGACTTAAAAAACAATTAAAACTCACCTGTTTTATTAAATTCATACACCCAAAAAAAGTTTAATCATATTGTATTATTATAATCCATTTAAAACACACACAAACTTCATATTTTAAATTAATTGCATTTCAAAATATTCGAGTCCTTTGAACTTATTGTTGCAATAATGCATTTGAGCGATTTGTTTGGCATGCAGCAATAGTAAGTGTGTGTTGTTTAGGCAGCTCAAAGTTTTGATTCTTATACTGTAGATTTATTTTCATTTCCCCGATAATCTATATATTCAAATTAATTTACATAAGGATTATTGACTTACTTCCATCAAATATTGACTTTACTGAAAAAGGAAGTCTGTCAATAGCATGTTAATGAGGATGTTATACAAACCTACTTTTGATTGTAAGCAAACATGTACATAACACCAAATTGTACTTCCATACAATCATTTAAGGGTAGGATAAAATAGTGATCCACTCAAATATAAATATACTTACAAGAATAGTGATTTTTAACAAATTATATATATAACATATAAGTCAGTACAATCATGGAACTTACTGCTTTTGACACCTTGGGTTTGTATTGCTTCTTGTCTTCATTTAAATCTATGAAGGCATGCCTTGGTGGAAATACTCATGTCATTATTGGCATTATTAGTCTATCAAACACATTTGTACATATTTGTTTGTTATTCATTAACACACATAGAGTTGAGCTTCTTCATTGTACAAAATTGTGTTAATCAAAATAATTCATTTGACTGACCAATCGCAAATAAATGCCAAATGAATTATTCAGGATAGCTGCCCCAGTCTCCTGTCTAGTAAGAACAAATTGTGGCTTAATGCATGTGCAAAAAAGTGTTGTCTTAGATAAGTCTGTGCAGTCTGCACAGGTTAATCAGGGACAACACTTTCCACCTGGATTTTTAGGTCACCTTACCGTCTTGTCCTGTAGGATAGCTGCCACAGTCTTCTGTCTGGTGAGAACAATATGCACCGCCCCCATCGAGATCACCCCCCCCCCACGTACACAATTCTTCAACTTCACCCGTACCGAGTCCGGGAACAGCTTTGACAGTTGATCCACCTGTGCATCAATATCCTCACTTGATGACTCGGATGAACTCTGTACAGAAACAGGAAGATATATATTAAATAATAAAAATATAATTAGTAACCGATATATGTCGATATATATTTACGAAAAACATCCAAAGAATAACTGGCTGAATTATTTTTTTGTATTGATTCGTATTACTGTCTAAAGGTTAACAGTGTAGTTCAAAACAATATTAACTGGTATGCTGTATAATTAACAAATTAAAAGATATATTTGTAAATCGTGTATGCCCTTCCCAAACTTTGTTTTTCCCTCTCGGAAAATGCGGTTTAATGAATGGGCGTTAAGTGTTGCCTCAGATCAGGGACGACAGTTTCCACTCTTAAGGATTGTTTCGTTTAAATAAAGTCGTTTTTAAACAAAGATTCAGTTAAGGCTGAACGTGTCGTCCCTTATTAGTCCGCACTGGCTAATCTGGGACAACGCTTAACACACATGCATGAAGCCCCGTTTTCCCACTGCGATGTTCCTATTATTCTCACCCTCTCAATGTCCCCAGCAGAGCTCGCATTCCTGCTGCTTGAGAATCGAGTCTCTAACTCAGGTTCATATTTGCTGCATGCGCCCTGCACCAGGTCAGGGGTCAGTGTAGAAGTCAGGTCAGGGGCAACAGTGGGAGACGTGGGCTCAGGGAAGGTGCCTGGAAAGAAAGATGTTGAATTCTAAATTGGGCTTGCTCACATTCTCGGATTCATATAGACTTGCTTGTAACAATATTTCTTGCTTGAACAAGTATAAGCCCAATATTTTAAATTTATATATATATATATATTAGCCGTGTTCTGTGAACACTGGGAATTAATGCAAGTGCATACAGTGTTGTTCCAGATTAGTCCGTGCAATGCACACAGGCTAATCAGGGACTACACCTTTTTTGGGCTAAGAAGAGACCTTCTGTATACGAAAAATTTAATTAAAGGGAAAAATACCGTCCCTGATAAGTCTGTGCAGACTACGCACTTGTATATAGCCCAGTTTTCCCAGAACGCGGCTAAAATATATATGTTTAAAATATTGCGCTAGCTTAGCCAAAAAGCTTATTTCATTGATGGTAATACACTCATGATTCAAACTAAAATGGAGTACATAACCGTTTTTAAACTGATGGCATTGAAAAAGATAGATTCTTGATCAGTATATTAAATTATTTCATGCTAAATACAGCGAAGATACAGCAAGAAAAGAATAAATGTAAATAATAACTCAAGTATTTAACTCATAGTTTAAAAGCTAACATTGGAACATAACTTGACTGTACATCACTATCTTAATATCACACCTTGAGTCATGTCTAAAGCCAGCTCAAACAGCCAGTCACACACCGCCACACTATAACATCACAGGAAGTGATGTCAATGATTTACTAGTAGAATATTCCAAAATAGTATTGTAATCAAGTTATTAACGCGAAACCTGATAACACTGATATTATACAATGATGACATACATGATATAATTTTTAATGGAACAAAATATACGTTTCCTACATTTAAAAGTATAATTTTATACTTAATTTGTAAATACGAATGAAGACTTTATTCCTTTAAGTATGGATCCAAATATAAAAACGAGATTATATACTTTATTTTGTCTGTCGGGGTGTAGGGTCAGAATTATGAAGATCACACTGACTATGAATACAAATCGACCTTGCCCTTGGAAAACGGATTAAGTGTTGTCCCAGATTAACGCATCTGCAATCAGGGGCAACACTTTTCGCCTAGACTGGATTTTCGCTAAGGAGACACTTTCTGTAAACGAAACATACCATTAAAGTAGACTTCACAGGCTAATCTGGGATGACAATTTACGCAGATGTGTTAAGCACTCTTTTCCGAGAGACAGGCTCAAATTTACGCACTACATCTTACACCCTGTGTATACAATCAGCAACATGAAAAGAGAAGGCCTGTTTTTTCATCCACTACCTGTCGATGTCTCCAAAGCCAGGTATGTATGCGTCAATGACATCCACAAGCTGGTCAACATCAATTTTCCTCCCCCCAACCTCTTTCATCACCTTGAGTATGGTAATGACATACAACCTCCGGATGTAAAGTTTACACGCATTTACGGTTCGGAATGCACCATAGCCGGAAGGCAAGGGGAAAGCAGGTTGGGAACAGCTTCACAGGTGGCGGCAATAGAAGACGGTCTTGGCGGACTCGGATAGACATGCGTATGAAGGAAGTGTCCCCGGACGGTGGTACCTAGTACGCTCATCCTCAGGGTTTCTTGGCGACAACTTTCCTGTAATTGGTAGTACTTTCATTACACTGAACATAAAAAGGCACAAATAGCAAATATACACATGGAAAGATAACTGAAATATACAACAGACTTACATACCTTAACACAAATGTAGATAATTTTACCTTTATGAAAACCGTTTGAAGGTCATAAAATATGATGTTGACCTTAAGTTTACTGCAATGCCGTTTTATTCATATTTTTGGTTGACGTATTCCCAATGCGCGTAGCATCAGTGGAGTCCATACCAAATCGTTGGAAGTAATGATACGTTGTGCAAACAAATATCACTGTTAAAGTATTTGAACTTCATTTCAAACGAACATTCTGTCTTATGTTAGCCTCTTCTTGCTTGGTTAGCAGAATTTAACAAAATATTTCATTAGAAGATAACACAGATTTGATATCATTTCTGCAACGACAATGTGTTGAGCGGTAGATACGCCTTGCTATATGACTCATATGACAAATACAAACGGCAACATAATTGGAACGTCAAATATACGAAAACAATCCACGGAATGTTGCATTGTATTAGCTTCATGATAAAAAATATTAACGGGCGAGACAAGTTTAAATGTCAACCAAGCACATGAAGTTCGTTAACGGATATAATGGTGAACATTATTGACAAATTAGTTTAAGCTGTAGTGCTTATATACAATTAAGATGAACTACACCAGAACGTTTATCTCTGCCCTTTAGCATTTTGTACTGTTCCATACGATATTAGGCAAACATCACATTTATGAATAATTATTAAGGTTTGCTGCAGAGATTTACCATCGCATTCTTAAATATGAGTTTGTGGTGGTGGTAGCAGTTCTTGGTGTAACCAATGCAGATCGTATTTAACAACCATTAGAAAAATGTATGTGAACGTTTGCAATAGCCACTTTTTAACTTCAATTATACCACATTCGATTAGTGTAAGCAACGTCCGGAAGGGAGTTCAAAGAACATAAACTCTTTGCCGCATAATGAGGATGAGGTTTCTATGCTTGATTCAGACATACGTTATCATAGAATACTTCATAGCTATAGTGTGTTTTTAAGATCATTTGGCCTATGGAATACAGTTTGTACTCGTTTATTGTGTACATTTGTTTTAAGTGACGTAGGTAAATGTCCCCATAACGTACAAATGTACAAATGCAGATAGACATAGAAAAAACACGAATGCCAAAACGTTAAACTACTACAAATTTGCACTGTTCCATGTTATATATACAGGCAATGTATAAATTAATTAAACGTTGTAGATTGAACATTCCTAGTCGGGTGTATTTGGGTAAACAACTCTTTTTATAAAGCCGAGANATGAACCGACCAATCATATGTTGTTTTACAAACGGTAATGAACATTTATGCGAAGCATTCCGAAGTGTTATGGCTGAGAAGAATTCACCATCATCGTTAATGTAAAACTAGTTTTAACCGTTATTTGTGCAATCAATAGTTATTTAAATTACTGTTTTGCTATTTATCAATACAATGATTGGTTATTTTACGAGTGGTAATTAATTACATACTTTATATGCCAACAAAAACAGGAATTTGTTCAAAAACTCATCATCACGGTGTGTATACCTTTGTCCAAGTAAGGAAATGTGTAATTTTTTTAGGAAACTTTCTTTGTTTTATGTATGTGCGTCGAGTACATACATGTTAAGGTTATGTATTTTATCAGGTAAATGTGTTGGCTATCGATATTCAGTGTCATATTTGCGTTGATTGCATTCGTTTGCTAAATATGGGCTATTATTTAGACAAGGGTGTTAATTAATTTTTTTGACAGTTGTATCCCTTGTATATATGTATAGTATATATATATATTTATTTTTTTTAAAGGTCCCTGTGGTCTTTGCTGCATTTTATGAAATTAGTCTTCAATGTATATTTTTTCTTGCATATTTGTGTTATTGTAACATATTGTTATCAATATATTACAATTTAACACATATAAAAAATTGACAAAATCGTACAGTCTCACTTTTATGTTATTTGGATTTTTACATCATATCAAACTGATTGCTAAACAGAAGAACACTCGTGCCCATGTGTCGTATGAGCCACACATAACACGCTCGTTAATCATTCACAATGGTTTCAAACATTGCTAACAGAGACAAAATCATGTCCATGTGTCGTATGATCCACACAGAACACTCCCGATCGGGT
>VMBQ01016050.1:0-11585 GCA_007657795.1 Dreissena rostriformis | reverse complement strand
CGTGGTTTAAAGACTTAATGTGCATTTCGCTTGCCATAATATGGAGTTAGTAAATAAAACCGTATAATTTTTTTCCAAGTATTAAGGTATTGAGCGAGGAGGGCCCTGCGTTCTGACATTAACATTTAGGACTATATAACCTTAAATACTGCTCACAAATTTACACTTGGGACTGTAGGGAAGCAAAAGATTAAAACCTCTATCGACAACCTACAATCGCTCAAGGGCTATCACTTATTTATTAATAACTTGCACACTCATCTTGTCACGTGATGTTTGTATTTATATGCCGTATTGTAATCTTGAGCAATATCATTTCATCATGAAAACATAACTCTTGAGCATTGATACATATCGTTTAAACAAACGTAGCTTTTTGCGTTGTGTTCGACGCTGTGAACAACACGATTAATTCATTTGATAAAAGTGGGTTTAATGCATGTGCGTAAAGTATCGTCCCAGATTAGCCTGTGCAATCCGCACAGGCTAATCAGGCACGACAGATTCCGCTTTTATGGTATTGTCGTACACGAAATGCTAGTGTGTTTGCATAGGAAAATGAGTTTAAATTGTGCGATGTTGATATAGAGGTAAGTGTAGATAATTTTTATTAGCGGGTTTAAGAAAATCTTAACCATGAACCGTCGTGTTGTCGTGTAGATCAAAAAATCTTACCTGTTTTTGACACGTACCTTGTAATCTATTAATAGCGTTATTGTCTGGACATTTTCAGTATTTATTTAATTTTAAATAAAAATGAAAATGGTTCAATTTGTCACAAAAACCAACGATACATATGAAACTTACACACACGAAAAACATCAACTTTTACGTCAGTCATTCTTATGAAAACATGGCTTCAATGCTCTCCTCACGATAGTTCTATATCGTGTTTATAAATAGAAAAGACAATATACTAAAAACATGTGTTAAATTCATATCTTTAATATCAGACAGAAACAGCGGCCTCACCTATAATACATGTTTATTAAATGTAATATGGTTCTTTTTTGCATAGGAAAACATTCTTTTGTTAACAAATGTAACATTATTTATTATCACAACAATCACAGCCACAATATATTAATAACATAAACTTTCCAGTTAATTTTCTTAAAAATTGAAAATACATGAAGAATATCTCAAAGCATGTGTTTATCGTTAATCCTTAAATTGTCCACACAAATATCCTTAAGCTTCAACGATGCAAACATTGTTACATTTTTCCCACATTACTCATGTTGACCACATCTGTTGCTTCTAAACTAACCCGTGTTTTTCACGAAGTGTATGATGGAAGGTTCTATTTATCTTTTTTGGCCCACTCGTGCATACTGACACTTCACATGTGCAAAAGTCCATATTATGTCGCAGATAACATATGTTGTATATACATTCAGTATGTGCATATATTATGCATTTATAAATCGACTATTTACCGAATAATCCGAGCTATACTACTGACTTAAATTTCGCCGTCGGCGTCTGCGTAATCTTATGGTAATGGTGAACGTTAAATAAATCAATATAACCGGTTCAACTACAGGTATTCAACCGAAACATCTCAAATGCATTCGGGGTCAATATGTGAGGTCACTGACAAAGTATGCATCATATCCATATCACTGTTTCAACTACAGGTATTCAACCGAAACTTCACACATTTGTTCGGATTCATTGTGTGAGGTAACTGAGAGTTATATTAATTATACCTTTACATTCAGGAGAATTATGCCCCTTTTTGTGTCTGAACATTGGTAAATGTTATCTTGACACAAATCCGTATCACTATTTCCATTACAATTGAAACTCCACACACATGTTTGGGTACACTATGTTAGGTCACTGACCAAGTTCCAAAACTCTGATAAGCAATTTGGCAGAAGTAAGACCTTTTATAATTATATTACGGAACACGAGTTGATTCTCAATATCACTGATTCGGACTACAGTTATTCAATTGAAACTTCACACATGTGTTTTAGGTCATTGATTGATGTCACTGACAAATTTCCATAACTCTGATCTGCACTTAGCGTAATTATGCGTCTTTTGTACTGGCTTACGCTTGAAGGCAACTACACCATATTTCAATTTAAATTATAAATAAATATAAATATGATTCCATTTTAAATATGCGTTCATGTTGTTTACAAACATTCACTGACCAAGACCTACAACTATAACTAGTTTTTTAGCCTCTTTCAAAGGCCTCATTTATCCCAAAATCGCCCGGTTAAGGTTTGCTTTGCATATGTAGTTTATTAAGTTTAAAGGTTTGCGTTTAAAAAGTACATATCTTTGTAACAAGTACTGCTGTTAAATCGAAACTGTGTACATGATCGGGAGATTATTATGCAAGGTCGTCTACCAAGGTTAATAGCTAGAGCTTGAAATTTATCATACTTATGCTTGTTTGGTACAATTAAAATTGATGTACAATTTGGCTTGCAACATCTGTTACCGAAGCTACTAGGCGCTGCACGAAGAGCTCGATGTTTCCTGGTAACTGCAGGTAATCAAGAGAGTGATTAAAACCTCAGGGATTGGCGACTGTCTGCAAACCTCATAAAACGAATGTCGATGTAAAGAAAGGGATCAATACTTATCATAATAAAACGGAAGTGTTTTTGCTTGGTCGCAACTATGAAATTGAAGGAGACCATTGAAGGGCGATCCATGACTACACTTTGACACGAACAATCTTGATGTCTCGTAAGACGTGTGGAGCGTTTAATGAGTGGTCAAGAGAGTGGAAATTAAGAATTGCACGTACAATGTGGAAATTTAAGATTCAGTAAGTTTACATCAAACATGGTTTATTTCATTCATTTAACATTCTTTTTGAACTTCGAAATGTGTGTCTTGTTCAAGGTCTCTATGCTCTGACTAACCTTATCATGTACATTTCTAATCTTAAAATCATGGTTATATAAATATTAAAAGCGATAAAGTAGCTGCAGTTGTATGCTTTTGTGTAACCTTGAGCAAATAACACTCTTGCAAATTGAACGTGGTTGAACACGTGAATAAACGTGCGTTCACAAAATATCCGATGATATTCTTACTGGTTTAGCAGTAGAACGGAGCCTTTTTTATGGACCTTTCAAAGTCCATTTAAAACGTATTCACACGTAAAATTCAAAAATTTCAAATCCATATCAATCACGCATGCAAGACCTTCGATCCTTCTTCAATCCTGATCCAAAACCAAGACTAGAAATCTAAATCAAATCCGTTCCGAATTCGAGGCGTGCTAATTCAATTCAAGGCAAAGCCAGATTAGATCATAAATACTAACACCGTTTATTTGTCAAAATCAAGCCAAACACAATAATGTTTTATGAGGTTAACAAAACAGTGTTCACAAAATACATACACGGAATTAACTATATTAACTTAGTATGTTATAAAAAATTATATAATACATAACATATTTTTTTTAAAAACGGAACTTGTGTAACTTTTGAATTTCGCTTCATAACTGTCATTTTAAAAATGCATCTGTAAGGTATATTTAGTATTTGTTATAATTCAATACCTGAACTACAATATGGTCAAACTGGATACATAAACATCTTTTTCAATTTATCGATTAACAATTGACGACATTAAAACGAATGATCACACACATTTATGCATTTGAATGAAAAACTGTAAGGCCTCTTAGATGATTTTAAAATGTTTACCTCTGAGTAACAATCTAAAATCAACTGTTTTGAAATATTTCGCTGAGTTTAATCGATTCGAAATGTTTAATTAATACAGCCGCATAGGGATACATACATTTAAACGAAGAACTTCTTTCGAATACGTAACTCGTAAAAATATAAGAGTACAGTATCACCGTTTTATCAATAATTATAACAAACGTGGACAGCTCTAATACTTGGACGAATAATGTTAGCGGTTATCTTATACGACCTTAACTTTTATCAGTCACTTCCTTGTTCTAGTTAACTTTGATCCAACCGTTGATTACACACCGCACATATCTAAGGACAGATGCGTGTTTGTTTTGACACAGAAAGAATGTCGAGAGCTTAATTAAACAATTGCTGATTGTATAAGCGCCTGTCTTTGCTACTCAAGGCTGTAACATAAAGGTCAGACAGTCAGAGTGTTGGCGTATAACGGTACGTAATACAATTGAATATTTTGTAATTTACACAAACAAATAAATGTATATAAATAAACAATTGTGTGATTAGTGTTTATCTAAATACTTTGTATAAAACTGACAGATCCATAATAATTGGTAAATGTATGTTATGTTTTTTTCTTTATGAATTAATTACTTTTTTAAAAGAAGTTAATATAATCGATCTTTTCATTTCTTCATAGTTTGCTTCTTAATGCTATTCTCTTGTGATTGAGATTATTCCGAACGCATGCACATATTAAGAATAATGCAAATTTATTTGTTTACCAACAGAGTTAACAATCTTTCATAAAGAGTCGTACTCAAATTGGCAAAACATGAACATGGCTAAAGTACCGTATTTTTAACCCTCAGCTTAGTTTATAGTATTTTAATATAAACACTGAATTCGGCCGCGCTACGCCTCTGATTAAATCTTTATCAATACCGAAGCGATATTTTATGTTTGACTTTTCACCATGGTGATTATCTTAATTCATGACGTATGAATTGCGTAAATAAAAATACCCGATCAAAAACCTATACCGAGTTACTTTCGATTACGCCTAAGTACAAACAGATTGTCAAGTGACACAGATGTTAACGAAAGGTATTCATTTTAATTATAGTTACTATTATAGTATTATTAAATATGCTTATGATACATGATAACAAATACGATCAGGTAGTAGAAGGTAGACTTCATGTTGTAAAATAATAAATGTGTTTGATTATGAATTTTTTTTTGGTTATCATTTACCTTACAGTAAATATTGTCGTTGTTATCGCATGTATATTGTGGTACTCAGAGTACATACTGATACAGATGTTCATCATCGTCATCAGTATCATCATCATCACCATTATCATTAATAATTTTATAAAAAGTGGATGCTCCAAACAATGCTCCGAAATACTTTATAAACATCACTTTATTCATTATCGTATTTATCCTCATAAACATTACTATACTTATTTAAAAGCTATAATTTCTTCTTCTTTTTTTTTTTATTCTCACTTAACAACAACATGCTCTTCTCGTGCTTTTATAAACTCCTTTGAGCGTCGATCGTCGGAGTTATCCGTCTTGCGTCACACGTCCTGCGTCGTCAATATTTGAATTGTGAACAGTCGTATTGCCGCATTTAATGGTTCATCTGAGTCATAATTATATCTCGGCGGCGTTTGAAATTGGGCCATGATTGGTAAAAAACACTATTTTAATATTTCCTTTATGAAAGCTAGTGAACAGTACCTGCTCAGAATATTTATACAAAAATTAGTGGAATAGGTAAACGCCTTATGTCCTTTTGTCCTTTTTTTATTTTAATTATTTTCTTCTGGTGTCTAGTTTTATCTGTATAGCTTAAAGGTCATATATGTTAACCCAACTTAATTCCATCAACGTCAAACTTTCATTGTCTCTCGTTTCGTCTTGACCTTTGATTTCGATAATGTTATATAGTGCCCAGGCGCCCGCGGACTACTTAAACGTCTGGTTCTTTTCGTCGTAACCGTATACGATATGTTCAGTTACAATACTATTCTAGCTCATTAACGGGTAATTACAACCGTTTACCTAATTCGCGTCGGAAAATGTGTACCTTTCATTCTTCGTTTCTAATTTATCGAGTAACTATTGACAAATGCAACGAACGATCAAACAAATAATAATGCTTTGCTATGATAAACGATAAGGCCTCTTATGTTAGTTTACAATTTTCACCTCTGAAGACACAGTTTTCTTCGTTCCGTGAATTGATTCGAACATAATAATTAGTATACATAATTGTTGTATATAATTTAAAATTGCGAATATAAAAATCGCACACATATGGGTATACAGTATCCCGGTTTCATCAATAATCACAAAAGTAGTCAGCTCTAATACTTGAACTCATTATTTAAGCGATTATCTTGTACGACCTTAACTCGTATCAGTCACTTTCTTGTCCTAGTTTACTTTTATCCAACCATACATAACACAAGGCACGTATTTTGAGACGTTTGTGAGTTTGTTTTGACAGAGACAGAATGTCGAAAGTGTCTAATAATTCGTAAACTATTTCATAAAATAAATTAACCGATAAAAAAATCAGTGTTCCTTATAGTGATAGCCACAATTTCAACGCTTGATGTGGTCTTGTAACATAGATTTAACAAGATTATATTTTTTTGGTGGTACATTACATTCCATTTTTATTTCCCGCAACGATATTTATTCATACGAAACACGAACACTAATTTGGTACATGAACATTTGTTAAATATATTGTACCACAACAAATAAAAAAGAGCATTTTGTATCTATGTAACCAGACCACATCTAGCGTTGAAATTTTAGTTAATTGTGTAACAACGCGTCTTTCTAGCTACACAAATTCAGGCCCGTAGGCAGGGTTTTAAAAGGGGGGGGGGTGCGAATTTCCACATTTACGATTGTNTTCTCCGCAATGGGCTAGATTTTGAAAACATCACTAATATATCGAAATAAAAAAAGCTGACAATTGTACAATCCTTTCAATAACGCATACCGAATGAACCGTTATTATTTGAATGGAATCGTTCATTGGTGGACAAAAAGTGTCAGAGTTGTTTGAAGACACATCCTAATGGGTTTTTCCAAAGTTGTATAGAAACGAACAAGACAAATCGCCTAACCAATACACACTTCGTTTGAACCCACGTTCGCTCAAATCCGCTATTCTCCTTATGTAGTGGATATGGGATATATGCTGTGGATTTCGACAATGCGCTAGATACAACCTAACATTTAACATGATCAAGATCTTCTACAAACAAACAAATGACGTGTTTAAACCGTTTACAGTGTCTCAATGAGACCATAGGATTACAATGCAATAGAGCATACATCAATAAATGGTTTAATAAATAAATAAAAACAATACAAAAATAAGACCAACTGGTTACACTAGTCCCACGCGCCAAAAGGTGTATGCTTTATTGATAGAATATGGAGAAAGTCAACAACACCATATACTTTATTTCCCAAGTATTAGGATATTGAGCTTGTATAACCTTGTGTTATGTCATTAACATTTAGGAGAAAATTGCCTTTAATAGTTTTTAAACATTTACATTTGGGACTGTAGGACCTTAAATAGTTGAGATATAAACTGCTATCGACAACCGACACACACTCAAAGACTATCATCACTCATTTGTAGATTACTTGAACGCTTATCTTGCTATCAGAAATGTGTATTTATAAGCCCGATTACACGTCAAGAAAGCACTAAAGGTGAATAATACAAAGTTGTACTCAAATTTAAAGCAAATCTTGAATACTCTAAATTAAAAAAAATATCGCTTGTTCTGATGCTTAAATCTAAGAATTGGTTTGTGAATTCGGTCCCTGTATACAAACACACAGTACACAACGAATGATAAAGCATTCAGCGCATGAGGGTTATTTTATATTTCTTGATGATATGTCATAAGTCATTTTGCAATATTAATATTCGGAATGTACACACATACGTTGATAAAAAATGGGTTAAGCTTAATTACGATGATGTAAAATAAACAGCAACGTCCGTCAATTACGTAAATAATATAAAATAAGTACTTAAGCACAATGTCAACTATCTTCAATTAAAAACTGTCAACTATTAATAAAGACTGAATACATCTTGAGGCGCAAATTGTATGTGACTGTTGAGTGTACGTGCTTCGTTGATCTACGACACGCACTAAAATAAACAAAACATTGCTTAACATAATTCAGAAAATGAAAATGACCATTCAAAATAGCGTTCGGTCGTTCATTCGGTGTAACTGTTAATATTTGTATCGCACTTGTGTGGCGGTCTGTAAAGGGTTATTTACACTCGGCACTATCATAAGAACTTCTCAATCTAATAGCTCTCCAAAATACTGTTCCCGAACATTGGCAGTAGTTTTCCACGGAAACTTTTTTCGGATTCTCTTTTTTCTAAACTCCGCGAAGAAATTATACTGATGTTTGTTTGAGATTCCTAGCAAAGCTGTTACTGCTAAACAAAGTGGTAAGTAGCCGTTGAGAAGAGTGTCCATTTGGAACAAGGATAATAACCTGTTTTTTAGGTGAAAACATACTGACGACTCTTTAGTTTATTTCCCATTTTTTTTAACAATCTGACGCATGCAGCGTGGGTGTGCAAAGAAATTTATTACACGGTTGACTGGTGTCAAAATATTGTGCATATGTAGCAATGATGTCGGTACTATTATGCATACGGCCATGCCCTAATACAATATGGTAGTTTTCTCAATAACGAAGCTCACAACACCGTGATTATTAATATTACATGTGAGGGCCTTTAATGGTTTATAATTGGTGTATTTGGTATTGTCTTGTTTATTAATACGACTCTGTGCTACGTAACTGCGGCGAACATTACTGACAAACAATCAGACAATAAAGGTGTTTTTTATGTTGTTTACCTTTACAAAACATGTAAATTGCGAAAGTTGTGTTTACAACACGTCGTCTAATAGCCTGATTTTGACGATGTTCGTAAACACTTAATACTACTCTATCGTGTTGATCATGATACACAATTTCCTTTAAAATTGAACCCATGATATAAGAACCCATTATAATGTATAATTTGAAACATCTATGTCTTTAAATACATTTGATGATTTCTTATACTAAAATGACTAAGCTCACCAAATACATTTAACCATTGATCTCTTAGTTAAGATGTGTATAGACATGGAATTCCATATCACAGTATTTAACCTTTTTTACATAATACTATACGTAAAAGCATGTTTATATCTGCTTTAAAAGCGTGAAGTACATGTAGTGAGTACCAAATGTGGTTGGCGTCTTTCTAGCAAACACACACATATTAAACAACGACCCGTCATGTTCAAGTGACAAACCAAGAAGGATTGTATAATACATGTCAGGTTTTGCATTTGTGCTGGTATTAAAATGTTCCATTGCGGTAACTTTTAAAACGTTTCCCTTTGAACCACTTTTAAGAATGTGTCTGCCCATTACCCTCGGCTTATTTCATAACATTTTAATATTTCGATTAACACTGAATAATGCTACGCCTCTGCATAAAAACTTAATCCATACAATACACTTTCATGACTCATGAAAGTCGTCAATGGGAATACCCGAAAACACCCTAAAACATACTACTTTCGATTTCGATATATTTTGCTTTAGTTGATACAGAAACACACTACTTCCGATTTCGTTGAAGTTCGCTTCATTACACGCTGATTGTCAAGTAACACAGATGTAAATGAAAGGTATTTATTTTAATGAGAGTACATAAATTGTTATTATTAAATATTCGTATGATACGTGGAAAAGAAAAGTATCATGCAGAAAAACGTAGACTTCTTGTTGTAAAATTGTCACTGTGTTTAGATTATGAATCATTCTGTTTTCATTTACAATACAAATATGTAGTCGTGTTTAACGCTTGAGGTACGTCTGTTGGTACATACATGCAGACTGATGTACTCAGATTACATGTTTTTACAGTTGCTAATCTCTTTTTATAATTAAATGTTGTTTGCTGCGTATAATCATGTGTATGTTGAGATGCTTTACCTTGTAAGTAAAGACAATGCGAGCTTATCAAAATAAAAATATACAAGAAGAATCTTCTGTATTGAAGAAATGCGATTTCGCATCCTCCTCCTCCTCCTCCTCCTCATCATCATCAGCAGCAGCATCATCATCCTCATCATCATCATCATCATCATCATCATCATGATCATCATCATCATGATCATGATCATCATCATCATCATGATGATCATCATCATCATCATCATCATCATCATCATCATCAACATCATCATCATCATAATAATCATCATCATCATCATCATAATCATCATTATTATCATCATCATCATCATCATCATAAACAATTCCTGATGGTTAAGTGTATGTGAAACCTAGTTTATTGTTTTTAAACTATGTTGTTTAATTTATATAACTGCTAAATTATTGCCAGCACCAGACATGAATTGAAGAAATCGATTAAAATAATATTAATAGTACTTGAACACCACTTTGGATTATCTAAAACCACGAAGATAGTGACGTTAACTTTGCTTAAATTAATACATTCTAAAACTCGGTACAAAACCGGCTTTAAGTGGCGCTTAATAAACTGATATTTATAAAATACCGACTTGTATTGTCTCATTTACAGATATTAATCATAAGAACCACAAGAAATGAAGTGCAATTATCTTGTACATCATAAATAATGGCGCGAACAGTCCCTATTATTTCACCTCAGTGAATATGCGGCAAAGGACATAATTATTATTATTTAATTTTATGATTTCACATTATTGTTTTACTTTTCTTTGCTTCGCAAATATTGGACGAGGCATTAACTGTGTCGTCGCTGAGTGTCCCTACAACTCTGCTGTCTTTTCTCTTAAACTTACGCCGCAAACTGACGTCAGCAAACTTACGTCAACCGTGCTGTGTGCGTTGTTCTTTATTTGAGAATTTAACATTTATGTGAATTGTAATAGTGTATACTTTTTTAAATCAATTAAAAAGAATCTACCTATTTACATTCTTAATCCACTTTATGTGATGCGTTGCCGAGGCTGTGCTTTGAATTCCGGGGAAAGAAACGCGTTATTTCTTGAAATGCGTTCAAGCTAGANTTTACAGATATTCATCATAAGAACCACAAGAAATGAAGTGCAATTATCTTGTACATCATAAATAATGGCGCGAACAGTCCCTATTATTTCACCTCAGTGAATATGCGGCAAAGGACATAAGTATTATAATTAAATTTTATGATTTCACATTATTGTTTTACTTTTCTTTGCTTCGCAAATATTGTACGAGGCATTAACTGTGTCGTCGCTGAGTGTCCCTACAACTCTGCTGTCTTTTCTCTTAAACTTACGCAGCAAACTTACATCAGCAAACTAACGTCAACCGTGCTGTGTGCGTTGTTCATAATTTGAGAATTTAACATATATGTGATGTGTAATAGTGAATACTTTTTTCAATCAATTAAAAATGATCTACATTATTTATCCACTTTATGTGATGCGTTGCTGAGGCTGTGCTTTGAATTTCGGGGAAAGATCTGCGTTATTTCTTGAAATGCGTTCAAGCTAGTTTGTTTCCCTGATAAGTTATAATATATAAAACCTTTAAAAAAAATCGGATTGGGAACAAAATTAGAGCGCCATAAATTCTGATTTGAAAAGAATTAGCTCCATGCGTTGATTTGCATACATTTTATTAAATAATTGTTAAAAGTGTCTCGTGACAATGTATTGATAAACATTGTGTATCTTTATCATTTTAAGTCGAGTAATTTTAAATAGTCATACAATATTGTGTATTTCGGACATTCTTCCACCCCGGACATATCCCCCCACAGGAAAAATGCTCCCCATGACAATATCCTCCCTGGTGCATTGT
>VMBQ01016048.1:0-11578 GCA_007657795.1 Dreissena rostriformis | reverse complement strand
TATTTGTGCCTTTTTTTTTTACTTTTTAGTAATATTGCTCGTGTACACAGAATTCATTGAATCATGGATCAATCCATAGTGAATTGGTAAGAAATATAACAATTTGCCTCATGTGTTTACATTTCGAAGAAATTAGTTGAACATAATCTATGATTAACGAAATATTTTAGTGTTGCGATAGGAGTTCAATTGAGAGTTTACAGTGTATAATTCAATATTGTTTACATTTCATTGCACACTTCAATTAAGGTCACATAATCACATCTTTCCGATAAGTGTTTATAATACAATAAAAGTGAATGTATCCATACATCAATATCATTTAAATAAAGAATGGCGGTAAATTATTCGACTTAAGTACAGTTTCCACAAACCTGCATTTACAAAGTAAAGATTTATGTATCTTTAAATAATACCTACATCGGGAAGAAGAGGAAATGGAATTATCGCCAACAATTCTTTTCAATTAATTATTGAGCAAATAGCGGGATTTAAAACATCCCGCTGAATATTGGTTAACAGACAGTTGTCTTATTTTCATCAATCACTTTACGATTAAATTCAGTATGCATACCGTGCAGAAAAACAGTATTACGGGACTGGAAGTAATACTGCAGCTTATTAAGACCCATCAATGTTAATCCGTTCGAATGCTTGAGTTCCGAGGGCACGTGTGTATGTATCTAGCACTGGTTTGGTTGACTTGTATTGATATATATCAATAGCAAAGTCCCCTAGCAAAGCTATGGCTGCCGTTTTTAATTACATCTGGGAATACACCGAAGTGTTTTGTATCGCATTTCGTACAATTAATTAATCTTAATTATCGGGTTGTCATACGAATTCGAATTGATGATCAACGGAATGGTTTCCTGATTTATTTATGTGTCTGATTAACGTTTTTCGCAGCATATTGTTTTTTAATTTGATTCGGTAATACCGATGTGTTAAATGTTTAATGGATTCCAATGTGCAGTATAAAACTATTAAAAAACCATTACCCGTTAACGTATGAGCCTCGCTCGGTGAAAAGTGGTTTTAATGCATGGGCGTAAACAGTCGTCCCACATTAGCATGAGCAGTCCGCACAGGAAAGTCAGGGACGACACTTTCCGCCTAAACAGAATTTGCGTCAATACGAGTCTTCCTTATACAAGCGGAAAAAGTCGCCCCTGATCAGCCGGTCGGACTGCACAGGCTAGTCTGGGACGGCACTTTACGCACATGCATTAAATCTCTTTTCACAGAGCGAGCCTCGTATGTATTGGACTTCTAGAAATAAGTCGTCCGTTATTTTATGCAGATGCGAATAATTACTAAATTAGTTTCCTTACTTCGACTTAAGCCGTCGACCGTTCTCTTCAAATAACTTACGCTGCTACAGTAACTAAAAAAACGTTGCGATTTTCAGATGCTTTAGGACAACATAAAGCACAGAAGAGCAGCGTTGGTAATAAGCAGCAGTCTTAGTGACTCGAGCGATGCGGGCCAATTGATCGGTATAGGAGGGAAGGTTTCTCTTCAGTCAGGCAGCGCGCTCTGTTGACGGCGAAACGATATTAAAGACGAGCCGAGGTAAAAGTGAATTACATTCTCTGGAAAGTGTGTAATTATTAGACGATTGAGTGAACAGGCATGGATTTAATATGAATGAAACATTGTATACAATGCATACTGTGATGTTGCTGGAGAAGGAATTAAATTGTTTTTGTTAAACAAACATATAAAAAAATTGAAAAGTGGTTAGTGTTCAGTCTGAAAAATATTAATTAGATTTTTTCTTACTGTGAATTCACTGTAAGCGTGGACATCGTGTATGCAACTTGAAACGATACACGATATTATAGATGAGTTAAAAGCGTTGAACGAATATGTATTGTTAGTGTAACTTCTATGAGTATCCGGACTAATATATTCTGCGTCGTTGGAGTGATTTACTTGTTCAAGCAATTGTCGAATACTTGAAAACAGTTATGTATTTTATTAGACGACCGTACATTTACTAGGAATTGCAGTGAGTGTGTGACTCGAAATTATTTTTACGTCGTCTGAAGGACGGAATATAAAAATGCTCAACAATATNCGAACGTACATTTACTAGGAATTGCAGTGAGTGTGTGACTCGAAATTTTTTTTTTACGTCGTCTGAAGGACGGAATATAAAAATGCTCAACAATATTTAATGTTAAAATATTCAACATTATTCTGAAAATCTATTTCAATTACACATTATATATATTTCCGGCGGCTTGTGAAATTCCGACCATTGCGTGGATTCTTAAAAACGTTGGAGCAAAACTATGCGTTATATATTGCATATTATTAAAATGTGTTCAGCGATGCACATTTGTGAAAATCAACAGGCGTGAACATCCGTCGATGATTGATGACATATCTATACAGTGAGTAAATGTTTCAGAAAGTTGTGAGAAGCAAAGCGGAAAATTGGTTTACATGAACAGGTCTATCAAACAGGTATCTACATGTCAAGCATGTTTAATTATTGATGTAAAGATAAGAAGGACTTGGCGTTTTTAAAGAAACATAAATCGTAAGAAGACACTGTTCCAGCAAGCGCACATAATTGTAATGACGTACAGCGTAAGAAGATTATATTAAAGACAATACAGCAATTAATCACATAGCAAAATGCGAATAGATCAAATGTGAAGCTATATTTGCAGCGTGTTAATTATTATAATAAAAGTGATCACCAGTCATAATGCAGTGCGTGTAAACATATAATATACATGAATAATACATGTGTGGAGATTAACGATGATTGAATAGTAGCCACAACTGCTGACAATTAAACGAGATATTTGCAAACCTGGATTAAAATGTGTTTTACGGCAAACGCAGAAGGCCACCCAGTTGTTATAACCATTTTATCAAGAAGATTATAAATTTATAACGATGACATATAAGAGACATTCGTCAAACATTTAATTGGTGTGATAGGATTTGATGTACATAATATTATTGATATTAAGCGGGGTTCATTCCTTACCATTCACATTTCTAAGAGGCTTCTTTTATATCAATAGGCCAATGTCTGATAGTTTTGGTGATTGTTTCCGATTGTTATCAATCTTGCAAACAGAGAAACTCCATTTTCCTCAGCATCTTTTTTCCCCAGCGAAACGGCACAATTATGTCTGTTACGCAATAAACCATCAGTTTATATCGCACGTAAAATTAAACAGCTGTTCGGAGCACAGTGAGAGCCCTATCTAATTTCCTCCCAACTAGTGTTTATTTCCCGCAAAAGATACATTACTTGCTTTCACTGACTGGCTTGATTGTCTATAAAATGTAAGACGGGAATCCTCGAATCATGATAAGACTGTTATCGGCATGGGGAATTTCAAACTGTACGATAACATTTATAAAATAGTTAAATAATCGGGGATACATGACACAGCAAGGGACTTATGAAGTTTTCACGGGTCCATCGAATTCATCGTGGTCTGAAACTAGGAAAGCGACCGGCTTAAGCGATCTTGTGTTCCTTACAAATTGAATGTTTGAGGACAACATGCTTGTCCGAGCACGGGACGTAACAACGACACTTAAAATGTTCGTAAACACGACCGCATCTTTGAACGATCTGCAGTTTCTGCAGGAGACGAAACATCCTGTTATTGGCGTGATTCTCGCCATGTTTTCCCTCATAACTGTGCTCGGGAATTTACTGGTGATAACCGCGGTGGTGAAGGAGTTATACCTTCGAACAGTGACTAACTATTTGATCGTGTCGCTCGCGATCGCCGACGTGATGGTCGGCGGTATAGTGATGCCTTTCAGTATAAGCTACGAGCTGAACAACCAGGTTTGGTATTACGGTACGGCCTGGTGCGACCTATGGCATTCGTTCGACGTCCTCGGGAGTACGGCGTCGATCTTAAACTTGTGTATTATATCTCTTGACCGCTATTGGGCAATCCAGGACCCGATCGCATATCCCACCCGGATGTCGCCCTGTCGGGTGTGGGTCCTCATCGCATTCGTGTGGCTCAGTTCCGCCGGTATTTCGTTTCCGGCCATCGCCTGGTGGAAAGCGGTGACGCCAGTGGAATTCTCTAGTAACCAGTGTGTATTTACGGAGGACAGTTCGTATCTCCTCTTTTCGTCTATGGTTTCGTTCTATTTCCCCACCATCGTCATGATATTCGTCTATATTCAAATATATCGCGCGGCGAGGAATCAGCGAGGGAGCATCGAGACCGGGACCAAAGTATTGACTTCCAAACGGCTATTTGGAGGCAGCAGCGTAATGACGCTTCGCATCCACCGCGGCGGCATGGAAAAGCTACGCTCTCCGGTGGCGGCAGCGGAAGCGGCCCCGTTTCAAAAGAACAGCAAAAGTGACGAGGACGAGGCATCGATGACGTTAGGAAATCAGACGTCGATCCACGATGCGCCGTCGCATGAACTTGACAAACATCACGACGACGTCGATCAAAACAACCAAAACTATCATCAGCACCACCAAAATCATCGGCCAATGAAATTCATAACGAAGCGATTACGGAACATGGCGCTCAGCAAGAAATTATCAAAACTGGCTAAGGAGCAAAAAGCCGCCAAGACTCTCGGCATTGTCGTCGGCGTTTTCATAATTTGCTGGCTTCCATTCTTTGTGGTGAACGTTCTTTTAGCGATTTGCAGTGCAAGGTGCGTGCATAAACCGGATGTGATTATGCCCGTGTTTACGTGGTTTGGCTATATTAACTCGGGCGTGAATCCTATAATCTACGCGCTATCCATGAGGGATTTCCGACGCGCTTTTGGAAGGATACTGTTCTGTTGCTGTCCGAAATACCGCTTTCATGGAAGGCGGCGCACAAAAACGTGCAGAACTTATACCACTTCATCGAGTTTTATTGGATCAGCGTTGCTATAGCAACCGTGACATTGATTATCTTATGTGTTATGTTTGTAATTTGCTCCGGCGTACAACGCTCTATTTGTTATGTGATTTAAAAATTATAATAATATACGTGTTGAAATACGTAGTCCATTATTTCATAAGACAGATGCTGCATCATTGTTTGAGTAAATTCGTGCTTAATTCGTTTGAACACTTTAACATATAAAGATTTATTATAATAAGATTTCACTTGATACTCATGTAACATTCTTACAAATCATGTTTAAATGTGTTTACATATTTAACAGAAATTATATATTGTTTGTTAAATAGTGCAATTAGGTAAACTAATTCCCGATATATAAACACATATATTTTATCTTAATGTTTAATGTTTTTAATGTTCAACAATTATCCAAATGTCAACAATATTTATTTGATTTTTCTTAAGAATTGGTGTGTGTACATTATATTGGTGAACATACAAAATGTAAGCATATTTAAAACATGAACTAATACGCAAAACTCTTTTTTTATACCAAAGAAAAAGTCATCGCTTGGAACTTAAATAAATAATGAAAACTGCCGAGTTCATAACACTTATAATGATTGTATTATTTATAGGAAAGCCAATGACTACAACAAATTATATTTAACGCCGTTTTTACGTAAAGTCATATCATTGTTTGCCAATAACAGGTCAAAACATATTTTTGTCAGCATGTTTTAAAACAAATCATGTATAATGATTATCAATTTAGCACCGTAGCAAATGTATTAAATTTGACTTTGAAAAGTAAAAACACTAAACACATTTGCGTGTTCGTATAAATTCCGAATAATTAATTATTTCTGACAATCACATTTTTTTTACTCATAACAATCGTAATTTGTGGCAAATTAGTGTGCAAATATTTAATTGACAATACGATATATTGTTCATTATGATTAGCTTAGACAATTATGTTTCAAATCTATACAAACGCACAAAGTTGCCGTTGTTAGAACCTGAAAATACACATGTGACATAAAGACTACTTAAGAAACTGATTATTTTATTACGCTTTTAAACCGCATATTTATTTCTTATTTTGTCTTGGTCTAAAAACAGCGCTTCATCTTATGTTTTGTTTACACATAAAATCCTAAAAATGTAAAAAAAAGAAGAGAAAGATCCTAATTATTATGTTTGCGATTTAATATTAATTTATTAACAATGTATGATAAAAAGCAAACTAATCATTCAAAATATTATATTTTCTTAAATAACATTTTGTCAAATATTAGATTTTTTTTTTAACCAACGACATTTTAAGCGTTTTTCCATTTTACAACGAACCGGGTTAATATAATAAACAATGTGAATCAAGAAGCTATATCAAAAGAAAATGTCTTCTTCTTATCTAATACTTCGTAACAGAACACCACATAATATCAATTCATATGCTCGAAACGTTGCTTGTGGTATTATATAGTTATTTACTAAGTAGACAATTTTAAACTGCAACACTTTACGCTGGCACTTATTGTTAATTAAAATGTAGGAAAAAAAAATTCTCTCAGAATATTTAACACTTTCCGTTTTATAACTCCATTTAACACAAACTAGCGAGTGAAAACTGAAAACAACCTCATTAAATTATGGATGATTTTTTTTTTCAACTTAATGAATTTTTCCGCTAGATTTGTGGATTATTATAGAGTAAAAAGTATGTTATGCATTTGGTTACTGTTTAACAAGAACTTATTGACGTTACACATCAATTATAATGTGACAAGGGGGTTTAATGCATGTCCGCAATGTCTAATCAGGGACGGCACTTTCCTAGTTCAGGGTAGTTTTTGTTTCAATAAAGTATCCTCTGTGCAAAAATCCAGTTAAGGCGGAAAGTGTCGCTCCTGATTAGCCTATGCGGACTGCACAGGCTAATCTGGGGCGACACTTTACGCATATGCATTAAACCCCCTTTTCACCGAGCGTGGCTCATATATGAACGCGTAAATAGGTGTAATTGGATTGAACACTTTAGCAAATATATTAATTATAAGCACGTTTTACTATGTTTAATTGTCTGCGTAAATAGGTACAGTTCTTCGTCTGTTCGTTAATAGTGTTTAACATTTTCTGAAATTATATTATGATAACATTTCCGACATGCGCCGGTTTGACTTCTCAATGACGTTTGAGTGTTTATTAAGTTTGTGTGTGTGTGTGTGTGTGTGTGTGCTTGAAAATAATAAAAATGATTTAGCAGTCGTCTAAGTACAATTCATGTTTATAGAACATGTCAATACAAGAAACAGCTTTGTACTATTATTTATATAGCCACATTCCACCGAAAATAAGTCGATGCATGTTAACAGATAATGTATGTTTGAGTTACGTTGCGAAAGCACTATTTGGTAAGAACGCATGATACTTATTCAATTATCCCAATGAGCGTCTGACACTATTGCGTTAAAAGAAACCGAACGCATTTGATTTTCAACTCGTTGTTATTTCAATTATGTTTCAATTGTGATAAGTAAGACGGTTTTGTATATTAACAGTATAATGTAAACATAGATTTATGTACAATCCCACAAGACGATTTAGAAATAGTGTTCAGTAAAGAGACGTTAAAAACAAAGCTTAATTTGTTGCATTGGTTCGTTTATTAATTCATCTCCAAAAAGAGGTGGCGCCAATTATTAACTGTCGTGAAATTGGTGGTCATTATTGCAGATACTAATATCTTGTGCATATCTTTCACTTCATAATGGCGTTACTTTCCCTTATACCCACCTTCCCAGGTCGTTTGGGTAGTACAGATTTCCTGAACAAACCTACACAAAGAAATCCAGAATACAATTGTTTGCACTTTCATGCAAAACATTTTTTCTTCGAATTCGATTTATATCGTTCTCAGATATGTTGCCTAAACAGCCATTAAGCACGGTATACAATCCCGATAAACACTCCTTCGCGGTTTCGTTGTATTGCTTTACTCACTGGGCAATAAATCGAGGAACATTTTTTTAGGACTAAAAGGAATCGTAGCTTTTTATCTCAAGTTTCAGGCCACTTACATTACGGTGCTCGTAAAAATTGTGCTTCTTTTCCTCGAATCGGCGATAAGATCAAATCGTGAAACAGTTGTCGGCATTGCATGTATCGTTGATGTTGTGAACGGATGAATGAACACTTACCGAAGCACATTACATAGGTATTGGATACACGTGCATTTGATGTTAGAAACTGTCATAGTTTATGTACAGTGTTTTATTTGGTTAGAACTTATTTCGTGGCTCGTAAAATAGGTGTAAATATGAAGGTATGGATTACGTCATACAGTCTTCCTTAATGTTGTCTTTGGGAACTGGACAGAACATTGTTTGCACGTGCGTTCGATGTTATTGTAGCTGCCGTTTTGTAGTTCACTGTTGTGTAAGGGAATAACTCAAAACGTGCTAAGTATAAGTTGTGTTATAATGAAGATAAGAGAGTTTAACTAAACAAAAAGTAGCTTTCGACTTACACAGATTTCATTTTCGTCTCAGTATGTGATCAAACAGACCAAACACAATGTAAACAATATTACAAATCACAGTTTGGAGCCGTTTTCCGCATGTTCATTTTTGCATATTGTATTATTATACCTGTANCAATTCTGGAAATCGGTCAAAAAAAGCTATAATAATAAAAAAAAAAATGCAAATAAATGAGCTATTTGAACATTTAAATTCCTTTCTAGGAGAAACTCCAACTTTAAATGAACGCACTCATGATGAAAATGCTGAAAGCCATGCAACAAACGATCATACTTTTGATTGTGAAATAACGTTAAACGAAATACAAACAGCAATTTTTAAACAAAAGAATAATAAAGCATGTGGACCTGATGAAATATCAGCAGAATTCATAAAAAGCGCTTTTGATATCATATCGCCTTGCCTACATACACTATTTAACAACCTATTTCATAACGCTTTATACCCTGACTGCTGGGAATGTGCTACATTATACCAATATTTCAAGAGGGTGATCCTATCTTGGCACAAAATCACCAAGGAATAACACTCAATAATATAACAGCTAAAATATATTCTCAAATTTTCTTCAATCGACTCTCAATATGGACAGAAAATAATGAAACAATAATAAAAAAATCAGTTTGGGTATCAAAAAGTTAAAGGCACAACTGAGTGCATTTTCTTATCACAGGCTATCATATCTAAAGTCATTCACAGCGGACAAAAAAATATACAGCGCATTCATAGATTATGAAAAATGTTATGATAAAATAAATCGTCCATTCTTATGGCAAAAACTTGTCTCAAGTAATATAAGCACTAAAATGATAAACGCCATTAAAGAGATGTTTTCTACTGTCAAATCAGTTGTCAGAAATAATAACGAAGTATCGGACATAATATACTCTAATCAAGGAATAAAACCGGGGACTGTGGATCATCCTTATTGTTTATGGTATTCGTAAACGATATTTTAAATAATATTAATTCAAATATTAATGATATATTTTCTATCAATAAACTTCAATTATTTTTAATACTGTACGCGGACGATCAGGTTTTATTCGCAACATTGCCCGCCGCTTTGCAATCCATGCTAAATGATGTCGAGGTATACTGTAACACATGGAAATAAAAGATAAATACAACAAAAGCAAAAATATTGAAATTTGAAAAAAGTACAAGACACACAAATATTGACATATTGCTATATGGCGAAACGCTTGAAGTAGTTTCATCCTTTAATTTTTGGGCGTGTATTTCTTCAAAGACGGAAACTGGAACAGAACTCAGAAGTGCATATCAGAACAGGTGTAAAGGGCAATGCATAAACTCTTTTCCGTTTTTAATAAATACGAATTTCAAACATAAGAAAAAAAATGACGTATAAATAAGTCCAATTCTGAACTACTCAGCTGAAGTATGGGGTCAACATAAAGCAAGAGACATTAAACAAATCCATTCGAATTTTTTAAGAAAATTCCTATGCGTAAAAACATCAACTAACCGTATGGGCCTGTATGGCGAACTTGAAAGAATACCGCTGAATGAACATCGAAAAATTATTATGTTTCGATACTGGATAACAATTTACAGGAAAATAACATTATAAAAAAGATTTATATCATGCTAAAAATAGACGCAGAAAATGGAGTAAATTACACTAAAAATAACTGGGCTTCACAAATAAAGGAAGTGTTGGAACAAATGGGCCTTGCGGAGTTATGGATAAACCAAAGAATTACTAAACCATCACTAGATACCATGAACTCAGGATACTAGATCAATTCAAACAGAACTGGCAAAGTAACATTAATCAATCTGGAAGGCTTAGCACGTATTGTACGTTCAAAAGTAGTTTTGAATTCGAACCATACCTACAAAACAGAAAACAAAGTAAACATAAATTAGCATTAAGTACATTCAGAATATCTTCACACACACTGGAAATTGAACAAGGACGTTATTATAACATAAATAGAGAAGACAGAAACTGCTAAATGTGTAATTTACATTTAATTGAAAACGAATATCATTTCATCCTAACGTGTCCCTTATATTCTCACCTAAGAAGAAAATACTTAAAACCTTACTATTGCAGATGGCCAACGATAACCAAATTTAGAATCCTAATGTCCACTAACTATATAAGTGAACTGATAAACATAGCAATTTATATATGCCACGCAAACAATTTGAGTGAAGAACTTATAAATGATTAATCGATCAAAATATATAATTCAATATATTTTTTCCATATACCTACTTTTATTTTCATCTTGTTGATTATTACATAAAATCTTGTAAATGTGCACACTTGTGTCTGTCTGAAGTATACATGTTATTATTCATATTTACGTGTTTTGTCTGTCATACAAGTATGCTATATATATGAAAAAGAACATGTATATTATTTGTTACACGCATGTTTCACACTATCTCTTAATTTGTTTAAATTGTAGATTAGCATTTTTTAATATGTCAAAGGCATATCCACATTACAGTTTTTACATTCAATCAATTAATAAATAAACACTGACATTTTCAGATTTCAGACTATTAATCAATTAAAATACGATAAATAGTTTACTTCTTCCTTTATCAAATAATATATACAACAATCTGAACCAGAAGTATATTTGAATTCATTCACTATTGTAGGCTAGGAGCTTTATTGTAAGCTTTATTGCTGAAATAAATGTTGTTGTTGTTGTTTGTTTGTTTATTACGTTTGGTATCATACACTACACGCTGTCAAAGTTACGAGAGTTTTAAATGTGTATACAATAATACTTTACTTAATACGCATTTATGTATTGTATAAATTTAACCTGAATATGAAAACCTCATTGTTGACACATTTTTATTTAAATCATGTTTTTGTGTAATTGTGTGCTGTATGTATAGTTCGGTTGAACAAAATGCATTGCGTTATAGGTCTTTTTTATATTTATGTACATGTATATTTTTTGCTTGACATTATGTGTTCATTATTTATGGTAGGACATGCATAAGCTTCATTTTGATATAGTCTTGGGTATTTTTTTGGTATGTAAGTTTCAAAAGATTAACGGATAACATGACGTTGCTAAATTTGAGGCATAACAATTAACTTAGTTGAGCTTTGACCAACTCACGATCAAATTAGGCAAAGTAAAAGTTTGCGTTTGGAAATTCAGCGTTACAACATGT
>VMBQ01016047.1:0-11262 GCA_007657795.1 Dreissena rostriformis | reverse complement strand
AAGCATTGCAGTAATTTCTAATTAGTACAGTAAGGTTTTTGGATCGTTCTTGCCTAAGTACACGGGCCATTCGTGTGGGTCAAAGTATAAATTAAATCCATTCAGTATCAAGTAAGATACGACAAATGTTAGTTTTTGAGCAATTGGATACTAAAGATCAATGTCAACCAGGGTTCAAGGTAAAACAGTCAAACCAGTTCCAAACTTGAAATAAATTTGATAAAGACAAGCATTGCAGTAATTTCTAATTAGTACAGTAAGGTTTCTGGATCGTTCTTGCCTAAGTACACGGGCCTCCGTGTGTGTCAAAGTATAAATTAATTCCATTCATTATCAAGTAAGATACGGCAATTTTTAGTTTTTGAGCAATTGGTTACTAAAGGTCAATGTCAAGCAGGGCTCAAGATAAATAAGTCAACAGAAAGGTCTTGGCCAAAGGGGTGTTCTGTCCAAGAATTAAGTAAATCCATTCAATAATAGGGAAAAAAATATCACCTAACGTGGTACTCGAACCGCAGAAGGCAATCGCCCAAAAAAATCAACAAAGCGTGGTTTCGACCCACAGACCTCTATGTTATGGTCCCAGTATAAAGAAGTGAAACTCCAGAAGCTGCAGCAGTATTGCAATTCTATCATACACACCTTTGTGGCCCTTAATTTATGATAAGGAACCAATTGTCAAAACGGTACAGTACACATAGTAGAATAAAGCTGGAGTCACCGCCTTGGAACGGTCAATGCTAAGCATTGGGGGTTTAAACCGGTTATAGAGCGCTCAACCTCACACTTGGCCCAGCAATATTCATGATACATATAAGTCTAAATAAATGCTTCTATTAATAAAACCTTCTTAGACCTTCTATTGAGTCACTCCGATCCTGTATGCTAATAATTGTTAAGCGGAATCCATGAACGTGAGCTTGTTTAATCCAACCAAAACTCGAGTATTTACAAACCCTAAACATTAGTCACGGTTTGTTTAACTGCAACGCTTTTGATTTAATTTTGTTCAATGCTAACAGTGTGGTAATTGTTATTGTTTGGAAAAGTGATTAGTCCTTTTTCAATGCCCTGTCATCTTTCGACTATATGCGTAATATCGTAGCCCGATATAGCGCTCTACATCCACTTTTGTCAACTCTGGGATCTTTACATCAGTAGAATCGTGACCAAGGGCTCCACGGTATGATATCATCTAAAACTGTTTTATGAAGTCATAGAACGAATTTTTGCGTTAAGTTTTCTCTATCTCTATTTTTTTTAACTTGTTGAACTACTGTAGAGCTACTAAATACAAATTATTGCCTAAAACAATGGAAAGCCTACAATTCCCGTTTAAGGTGCGTATTGTTATGCCGTATGTCCATTTATACATCACGGAATATCGCTGCGTTTGCATTTCAGCCAACAGATGACGCTGATTCAATCACGTGATTGCTGCTTGTTTATTTAAGTTTTATTGTTAAAGCAATAACAATAGGGTGAACATGTACAGTTGTTTATTTGTTAGTGGAAATGAAACTTCTTCTTTATGTCCAAGACGTAAACCATAAAAAATAAGCAAAAAAAAACAACGAAATCAAACCATTCTCTCGTTTTCCATTTTGTCCATTCGTATCATAGACTATTCAGGTACGGTTATTGTTTTACAAGAAACATGGAAATGTTAACTCAAAAAAAGGTATTTTGGTTTGTTGACTGAACTTGTTATGTTCGCTCGTTTTATTAACTTGTGCCGGTAGTATTAACATTTTTCAATGAGTATAATGGGTTCAGTTTGTACGTCTTACCGTAAATCCATGCGTCTGGTCGTGTGTTTTTTTGTATCATTTATATTTTTCAAAATCCGTCTAAGTATCAACTTAAAAACTCATACATGGACATCTTGTTTTCTTATAAGGCGATGAGCAGCGTCCAAATTGTTGTACTTTCATTCCATTTGTATTCTGTAAAACCAATATAATATTCCGCACACTAATTTTCGTGCATTTTCGCGGGTCCTCTCAATCACGAAATAAAATGTAAAGCCTTAAGTCTCAAGTCATTTAATATCATATATTATAGAACAATCCACAATTTAAGATGACACGAAGCCATATTGTATGAAACCACGAAATTTTCTGTCAACGAAAAAAAATGAACCTACAGTAATTTGCAAAAATGTGTTTCTTTTTTCATAATGTGCGGAATTTATTCCATGGTAAATTTCTTAGTTCTTCATTGAAACGAATATGTTTAAAGTTTTTTTACACAGTAATACCATGTTTTGTGTATTTTTTATGTTTGTGACAGTGCTTGCTTGAGGGACGTGATTAAGCAATGGCAGAATAATTTCACATAGATCAATTTTGGAAGAAAAAAAACGAATGAAAAAGATTTTGGGTCATGTCTCCACTGTGACAGTGACACCACTTGGTCACTTGTATGAACAAGATAATGTCCTTATCTGAGTGAATATATTAATGTACACACGACGGTCAAAATGACATGTCACTTTGTATGTCTATCAGCACGTCGGTAGACCATTTATTGTACTGGTAAATGATGCCTTCATTTAAGGTTCAAAAGCTTAGATCAAACTGATAAACAGATTCTGAATAAAACTTATTGAAGTTGCTAGTTCGGGCAATAACAAAGAAGCATCCGGGTTTAGGTTTTTTAATCTGAGTTTGCAGGTCAGTCATAACAAGAATTATATTTACTTGAAACATTATCAGGAGTGAAATTTGTGTTAACATCCGATAGTGTTTTTATTTAAATTTAGTTGTCAATTACCTTTACAATACAAACACACAAAAAAACAACACAACATTGGACATAAACACGATTAAAGCTCGCCCAAGATCGTATGTCATCTGTGTACTTGTCAAAATAAATATCACCGTATGTACATAACGCTGTCAAAATACCTGATTATAAAACACTAGGATTCAAACAGACTCAAGATGCCAAGGCGGAACAAAAACCAGCTCTTTATCGTTAGACCATTTACCCGGGGTATTTTAATTTAAGTCGCGGTCAAATATATTGATTTTTTTTCTATTGTGCAATATTTTTTGAAAAGTATTTTTTCTATTCACATTTTATAAAACCAATATGCATTACATATAATATATAATTCGTTATAATAGTAGAAAAACTAAATTAACAATAAAGTAAGAAACAAGAGAAAAAATATCTTCATACAATTAAAATAAACGGTTACATTATTTGTGTTTCTAGTTGAAGTATTAGGAAGTTATCATGGATCATTTTTGTTTAAAAAGCTCTATTAACATTGATATCAATGATGTTTTGTAAGTGCAGCAACAGTTCAACTTAGTTGAGCACATTGGATTCAACAATTGGAAAACAAGACGTCATCATTTGGATAATTTATAATTTGATAGAAGTAAAAACTATTCTTCGAGTAACGGTACATTTAATGAGTATTTTAATGGAATAATTATAAAAGCATATCAATTTGCTCTTATGCTGGTTAATAATATAGATGTATTTTTACGAACAAAACAAACACATGTTTGTATAACCTTATCGTATCAATGACAATGACAATAGTTTTATTTTTACTGAAAGGCCTCCGGCCATAAAATAAACCATATTTGCAGTAATCATAAGTAGTGGCATTGTAAACAATATAAACAACAGTAATGTGGAGACTTTTTAAGTCAAATAGAATACTGCCTTTTTCCCTCTTTATGTACTTTTTACATGTTTTTCTTTCTTTCTTTCCAACACACAACTTCATATACTAGTAATTGTAAAGCTTTCAAAGAGACTTCACTAACTTATATGTTTTTGTCTGTTGTTGACAACTACTTTACATAACATAAGATACGAGTTATGTTTTGTCTGTTGGTGACTACTACTTTACATAACATAAGATACGAGTTGGTATTGCATTATATGCATGTTCTTTTTGTTGTGTCGTATTGCAAATCATTATTGTTACAATTTATATTGTATATGTACTTGTTTGCAATTGGAAATAAAATGTGTTGGAAAAAAAATAGAATACTGCTTATAGGTATGTAGTCAAACATTTAATAGTTAGCTAAACCAATAAACCATTAATTAATGTTGAACCAATATCGCATGTGGGCTTTATTTAATGATTTTGTAGCACATTTACAAATGGAACAGTATCTCACAAAATATACACAATATGCGAGTTTGACTTCAGTTACAGTAAACTCGCCCGTAACTTATATGCTGAACTAACTGAATCTATACCGTTTCAAGAGAGAAAATGTCAACATTGCAATGTTCTTTAGGATGAATACCATGTTTTGTTAGAATGTTCCATATATGATAATATTAGAAAATTGTACATAAATAAATATGACTGGAAAAGACCAAACATGATAACATTTATTGATTTAATGCAATCTGATAATACAATAACCAACAGAAACTTAGCCATGTTTGTAAATAAAGCATTTATTTAAAGAAACCTGTATGCATATTATTATGATTAATTGTGTTTAATTTATAACTCAAACTTGACTTCTCGCCCTTTTGTAGATTCGTCTTTTTTATGTTATAACTATAACATTTTTAAAAAGATTATTAATGCTGTAATCAAATTGTCGTAGACCTTTACATCTATTTATACTTTATTTAACAACTTATGAAATTTAATTATGATCACATTTCATGCCTTTATATATGTTACTTTGTTACTATAACATGTATACTCATGGACTGTACGTCTATTGTATCTTGAATAAACCTATGCAACGTCAAGATATCTACCCAATTCAAAAATAGCTTTTTGCTTAGTGTCAGACATAATAAGCACAAATAAATGTTCTGATTAAGTACATTCCAACCAGTTATCCATTAAATATTGTTCTCTTATATCATTAACAAGGCAGACTTATATAAAGTGATACTAATTTTCAATACAATACACTTTCCTATGTAGGCACAATGGATATGAGATTTCTAAACACCGATTTCAAGTCGCATTTATTTTACATACTACGTACTCATATGCTGTGGACGTTTCATGCTTCTCATTGTTTTAATGTCCTGACAATATATACAAATGCCAGTTGGCAGCATTGTTTCGGGGCCTGTGTTCCAATGACATCCTATACATATTTATGCAGTGTTCAACTTTACCCTCCATCTCTATAATATGGCTCGCAAGGTTCATCATCGTATCAAGATGGTAGAAGTCGTTTCCGTGTCTTTGCAACTCCATGAAGGCATGCAACGCTTGAACTTTTCTCTCCTTGTCACCCAATGTACCATACGTAAGATATTGCATATAGCGCAGAAAAACTAGAGCGTCCACGCATGCATCGTTCATCCACCAAGTGTCTGGTACATCCCTCTCACGGAGGTCATCTACAGAGAACGCTCTGTTCATCTCATACAATAAAACAGGTGGCACACAGAAGGCTTCCTTTCTAGTGAATCTCACGCAAAAAACAACGTTTTGCACATTTAATTGACTGTTTGGGAAACTAGGCGGCATTCCTAGAAATGTACCTAAAGCCCAATCTCTGGGTAACGACTGAAGGCAACCACACATGTTTACAACATTGTGTTTCATTCGTTGTTCCACGTCATCAAGAACTCGTGCTGCTGCGTACAGGGCGCCATTGCAGTACAGCATGGATGCTAACTTCAGTCTTGTGGATGCAACATCCGTATTCAGAGAGTATTTGAAGCAATCAATAATGACTTTTGGCACGGCCTTTTGGCATCGAATAATCTGGGAGGATACTGTCGATGCTAGCAATGACGTCATAAAACGAACAAATAGCCTTACCACACGCTTTTCAATGGTATCACCGTGCAAAAGTATTTGCTGCAGTATTTTATAATTGTTAATTGCCAATGAAAAGTTGGTTATGTTAAGTTCAAACATATATAGACATTGTAACCTGTCATGATCTAGTGTTCTCTGAATAGCCATATTCTGTTGTCGCCGTGTTAACCCGTCTTTATTTCGTATCATTCCCAGGCCACGAACTAGTATTCGTATTGCAAGACGATCAATATGTATGTCATATAAAGCACGCGGAAGGTTGTGAATAACGGAGTTCACACATTTGAATAACCTGCGACAGGATCCTTCCGTTAATTTGCCATCAAATAAATTGGTGTCTGGTAAAATGTAATGCGGACACACCATTCGTGCGAGCCATCGTCCCATTGTTGACAGACATAGTGTGGTGAGATAACTAAATTATGTTGATTCCAAAAACTAATTGGGGTTCTTTCTACCGTATATAGTAACGCAGTTTTACAATGGAAACTAGTTATTCCATCCGGAACTACTCTATGGAATATTGCCTTTTTTTATCATTTTCAAAACTATGTAACATTTTATATGTGTTATGTTCAAACTGTACATCAGCAATCTTTCAATTAAATTTGGGGAGAGTCTCCATTCAACATATCTGGTGCCGCTACCCGGATGTCCAGATGGAACCAAAAAACAAGGGTACATCCGAGCGGCTTCTAACATCTTAGCTGTCGGCCAATGTCCAATCCTTCTTCTGTTTACCCACCGCTGTACTTCCGGCATCAATTAACGAACACAAAATGCTCTTACTGAATCAAGATGGCCATACAGGTTTACGGAAGGGCCACATATTTTGACGTATTTAAACGTAGCATAGATTTGATTCTCATAATCTCTTATTACCCGCTCGGGTTAAAGAAGAACCGTGTTTGCACATCGTATCACACGGTTATCGAGTACACGTGTTTCTGGTACAGGTGAATGCGGTCTAGTTACCTGGAGTATATAGTGTTGAGGGGGTAGTGTATCATCCTTAAGCATCAAAACGTTGAGCATACCTGATTTTTGCGACTCCATGTTTCTCATCACATTCACGCCAAAGTCGCACATAAGAAGGTCAATGTCAGACTGGAGTCCTGGAGTTGTCGTCCCTTCGGACTGACTGCCAAAGTGAAAGTAGGATATTGTGTTACCCGAAAATGTCTCAATTATTTCGCCGAGCTTTTCCCTCATCTGAAAAGATTTTCGTCTGAGAATAACTGTCTCCCACGTGACACCCATATCGTCCAACGCAGACGACAAGCGCTCAGTTAATTCAGTATAATACTCTGGTCTAACGTAATCACTCTGAAAAAGTGGTACGGCTCATATGTTTAAAATTCGAAAGTACGAAAAAAAAGTTCCATCCATACCGTTATATCATATAAACACGTTTACATATTATGTGACATATTATGAAATCGCGCTTGAATCAATAGATTCAAACAAATAACTGTGAGCATCCTATCGTGAAGATATTTAAGCGATGGATTAATACTGTTTCGAAACGTCAAACTTATGTTGTCGTTGCTTGTATCTTTCTGTAAGTAATGTATTAAATAATTCCATCATGGTATGTTGTCCTGTCAAGAATGTACTTCGTCTGTTTTGTCAGTTTAACCATACAGCTCGTTATTATGTTTAATGATATGTTAGCATTGAAGGTTTGGGCGAAGCAAAACATAAAGTATCACAACGTGAATATTTTTGTTAACTGCTTCTGTGCGTGCCGAAGCAACGGAACATTGTGTCACCATGTCGGTGGAGTTCGTTAAGTTTATCTTATGACATGATAACGTTTTATTTAATTTCCCTAAATGTACACGACCATATCATGTCATTCAAAATAATGTACTCAGTACAAATTATTCTTACTAAAAACGTTAGTGAGTTTAGCTTATCAATACACCAACCTGATGTGTGTTTTATTATGTAGACGATTTTATTAATTTTTTTTGTATTTACATATACAAGTAAGGTACACACCATTTTCGTTTATATCCTCACTGCATTGAAACATAATGTGCATTTATAGTTTTGTCGCTGGGTAAGGAAATAAAAAAGCAATAAAACGCAAGTCTCCGTTCCTCGTGCAAACAATGTGGCTTAGATAAGGACGATTGCTCAAGTTGTTATGCAATATTTGAAATTGATACTAGTAGTAGTAGTAGTAGTAGTAGTAGTAGTAGTAGTAGTAGTAGTAGTAGTAGTAGTAGTAGTAGTAGTAGTAGTAGTAGTAGTAGTAGTAGTAGTAGTAGTAGTAGTAGTAGTAGTAGTAGTTGAAGAAGAATTAATAGTGATAAACTTATGGTGATACTGAGAAATTAACAATGAATAATGGCGTTATTTATAACAATAGTGCATTTTTTTAAATATATGATGACAGCTTTTATCTTATGTTATGATCATTATTATTAAAATAATAAACGATTTATTCACGTGTCACTTTATGAAACGTTAAGTTTTATTTGATTTTACAACAAGCAAACTATTGTATTTGTCTACTTGTTAATAAATTTCCTGAATACAATTCACAAGGGTTTTCCAAATGTAATTTAAGTTCACAGTAAATGTAATTTAGTGGGTCTCGTGTAGGCATACAGTATGCCTGTGGATGTAGTAGACAACGTTGATAGTCGTGGCTGCCTTAATAGTTGCTTACGATTGTGACTCGTGTAGGCATATATTATCCTGGTGATGTAGACTATGTTGTATGATGGTTGTAATGAGGACACAGCCTGTTTTTGTATTACTTTAAGGAATGATTGATGACTACTGTTATGGCTGTATTATGGGAATGTATTGACTTAAATTAAATAAATATCAAATATAGTGTATGCTTGTATGTGTAATGAATATGTGGAATGTATGTACACTGCGTGTGAAAAGCAGGAGTAATACACGGTTTCAGTCAATCGGTCATACCAACGGCTAACCAACAAATATATTGTTTGATTTTGTTGTTTTTCCCTATCAGGAGCGTATTTGTAAAGGGAACTTTGTTTCTCGTTGCGAGACAAAGGCGAATCGCTACTGAAGGTATGGTTTTGCTAGTGTACACGTTCCGACAAAAGAAAGACAAAACATAATTAATACTGAATGAAAGTGTTCCGACATACGTATTTGAATGGAGCGAAGAAGGAGAACACTATTTTGACAAAACGTTTTGTATTTGTTGAATACACTTCAATAAATGCATGTTTTGTTATAATTTAAATTTTCTTGGTGCTTGTAAAAAATGTGTAATAATGTCAGGCATTTTGAGTTGTTCGTTACAAATTGGGCAAGTAATAATAATGAGTTTATTACATTTACTTACAAAGCTTTCATTTAGTGATTGTCTAAATAAAATTGTAAACTGATAACAGCTCACTGGTTTTGTACAGAAAGAATTTAATGAATCACTTTCATTAAATAAGCCTTTAATCCTTTATATAAATGATTTCATGATATTATTTACGTTATGTTAAAATAGGTAATAAGTGTCTCTTCTCAAGACTGACCTCAAAAATGAATATTTTTTTATTGGCTTTTGTGTGTACTGAAGTTACTTCCCTTGACTTGCTATATTTGATGCATGTTTTATTTGTCGTGTATCGTTTACTAAAAGTCTTCACACATTGCTTAAACAATGTGTGTATTTTACAGATGTCAGAATTCCATAGAAATTATACTGATTGATTATGTGGCTTTGCTTATTGAAATACGCATTAGTATGTCTGAATTAGCTCTAGATGTAATCAAGGCCAGATCAACTAAAATTTCTAACATAAACTGGTTTCTGCGCAATGACTTAAGAACAAAATATATTCGTGTGATGAAATTTAACACGAAAATTCCGTTTTCCATTACAATTCCAGTGTAGCGACTGCATACGAGGAAGGAATTTGCAGAAAAAAGTCAATTTGTTTCTATGTCAATGATGTATGAACACATTCAAATTTAAAAAATAAAAATATATTCACAACGAAGTAATATTCATGAGAATACATGTACAGGTAAAAAATACAATGTTATATTAACATTTGAGGAATGCCTTACCTTAGGATAATATGATTCGATATTTTTCAATCCCTGACGATATTTCTATGGTGACCACCTGTGTTCAATTGTGTTTACAATTAGTGAAAACCTACTAAAGTAACAAAATGCCTGCTGCATTATAATAAATGATAATGGCAAAATATTGTCATATATATATCATGATTTATGATTTGTACTTTTACTTTTTACCGGGTCCGAAATTTCATAAACTCATTGTTATTATTCACGAGTGTAAGGCCAAAATGTTTTATTAAAATGATTTTCGGATTTTTTTTCTAAAAGTGTCGGGTAGAAGGACGGAAAAAAAAGAAGATGGGTGACCAAATATGCACTCATTTTAAAAATGTTATTGTATGAAGTTCTTTTTACTAAGCAACCACAGTGATTTTTTTTCAAACATGTTGATGTGCAACATGATCATAATCAGACTGTAGGTCTTGATGTGCAGTTTTTAAATTAGTTTGAATTTTAAAAATATCTTAACTAGTTCAAAAGTTATGCAATTTTTTCACTTGTCTATAATAAACTTTTTGGTGATTTTTTATGTGTTTTTTTCACAAGGAATCCATATTTTGCATTAAAAATACTTTATCTCAACAAACAACCAATAAGCTATTGAGGTTTAAAAGAAACATGTATAGTTTATTGTCCAGTAAAAATCAGTACCGCTGACAAATACAAATAGCATAATAAAACGCTTTTCAGGGGTTTCACTGGCCCCAAAAAAGTTGTCGCCACTTTATCGCGGTGTGAAAACCGCCCGTAATTCAAACTTTATCAATAAGGACAATCATTTAAGGAACCTTACTACATTAATAAATAATGGCATTTACTATATTTGTATTACTCTGAGAAGTATGTTAATACATAAATAACAATAAGTACCTTCATAAGTCTTAATATTAAAAGCTTTATTTTTATATAAATAACATTTTTTCAACTTGATAAACCAGATAACCAACACAATATAATAACGTAATATCATTTGAAAACCCTTCCAAAAAGTGAGAAACAAACAGTAATACTTCATAAAACATTTTCATTTCAAGAATTAAAAGTAATAATCAGAATTTGTTTGATACATTAACTACTAACTACTGGTATTTAAGTAAAACGAACGTTTTTANAACATTTTCATTTCACGAATTAAAAGTAATAATCAGAATTTGTTTGTTACATTAACTACTAACTACTGGTATTTAAGTAAAACAAACGTTTTTAGTATTTCATCAGTACTATTTTATATTATTGACAACCTTAAAGCAGAGCAACTGTTCATCAAACAACCATCCTTTTTAAGTCAACTCTAACAGTTTATTAACAATAAAAATTGCTTAATAAGTTTATTAACAATAATGTAACAGTATGCTGCATACAGGTTTCAGAATTATTTATTAAAACCTAGAATCACACAAATA
>VMBQ01016046.1:0-12568 GCA_007657795.1 Dreissena rostriformis | reverse complement strand
CGATAGTTTTTGACCTTAAAGTTTGATGAACATCTTTTTATGGGTTAATGACATATTGGCCGGACACGACAAATTACTTTAACTTTTAGGTGAATGACTGACTTAGGCCTTCTCCCTATTATCCCAATGCACTAAACAGTTTATCCAAGTTTCATGAAAGTTCTTCAATGCGTACAGAAAATATGAGCCGGAACCAACAAAAACGCTTAAACAATTGACTCAAAGAATAACATTTTCATTGAGAAGAATTAACTTACTCATGTATTTAGCAAATCATCTCAATTATCTTAAGATTTTTGCTACGTTTCATAAACATACTACAAAGAGTGTAGGGAATATTGAGCCAATACAACAATGGAGGTTCAAAACTTTGGCAATGAAGTAGGACCTTTACCAAGAGCCGCCGTGAGTAACTTTTATCTTCTGCACATTGTCTTATTGCCCTCAACATTTAAGGCAAGTTTCATGTAAAAGCTGCAGAATGTATATGAGATCTGAACTGGAACAAAACTTGAGACTCCAACTTTTGATATTGAAATATTACGTTGACATTGAGCCAGTTTCAATTTTTTTAAAGAGTAAAGAAGAAATGGAGCGGATACGAAAAAGGCGGCTCAATCCTTTACCTTCAAGAAGACTTTGACCTAGAGCAGGAATGACTGACCTATGCATTATGCGGATTGTCTTAATGCTCTCAACATTTAAGTCAGTTTCGTGAAAATCCGTCAACATGGTAAAGTATATATAGATCGGACACGAAAGTATTATGGACAGAATGCCGGACTGTTGGACGGACGGACTGATTGACGGACTGACAGGCAGAACGAAAGATTGATGAACTGACGGATGAATGAAGGGAATTCCTATAATCCCTCTATCGCTTTGAAGCGGGATTAATTTAATAGCAATAAACAAAGAAATAACATATAAATTAACCAACCAGCTATTTCTCTAATGGTCTGATACAAAGAAGAGTAACATAATTCTAACATATTGAGGCACAACAAAATGAAAACTAAAACAAGTCTCAATTACATCTCCTATGCGATAAGCACAACCTGATAAAGACGTGTTTTATTTCGTTGCATTTTCCCGACGAAAACGAATCGAATGTAAACACATGTTCAAATCCTTCATTTAATTACCGGTAGATAAGTACGATTCTATTCTTCTCGATCGCAGCTGCACTTTGCGTTCAAAGACAATTATGAAACGGGTGGTATTCTGTAGAGCCTCCAAATTGAAAATACTACATTAAGGACTAAATCGTATTCATTATTGAATCTGTTTATCTGCTATGTAGAGTGCAAACTTGCGCACGATTAATAATTAATAAAGATGTAATGCTATGCAAACTAGAAGACATGTAAGGAATGACAATTTAATCTGTATGCTGCTGTGTTCCATTTGAAAGAAAAATGCATTTGAATTAATTAAAACTCGCAATTTTTAAGATGTACTAGATGTTTTGGGGTAAAATAAAGCCACAATAAACTCGTTTTGATGTCGAAAATAAGAAACAAGTCTTTACTATATCAGTCATAGCGACACAAACAATTTACGAAAAGGCAAGATCCCACAAGTTTGCAAGTTTCGAGTACCATCAAAATCGGCATGGCTATGACTTCCGAACCTGTAAAGATTAAATCGGATGCTTTTTTACATATGAATTGCCCATGACATCGGATATACATTTCAAAGATAAACAACAGCAGGAATCTTAATGCGGTATTCGTAGTCATAAAGTAATTAAATGTTGCAATAAGTGATAATTATAGTAAAGATAAACATACATCTTACGGTCAATTATTCGTAAAACACAATGTACAAAGCAGACAATAACATCTCCACAATAGCATAACTAGATTTCTAATGTATGTCATCTTCAATGTATAGAGTTTTTTATCAAGTGAATTCACGGATGCAATTGAGTCAAATTGTTACAGTATTGTCATAAGCTCTGTCTGAACGATGACAAATATTATGTATGTATGGCGATACTGCAACGGGTGATACTGAATGTGAAAGACCTACAGTTCTGATTAAAAACGTGACAATGTCAATAAGTATTAAATTAAATATGCGCGCTTAAATGGGTGTTATTGTAAAACATGTGGACTCTAGTTTAATGGGAAGACAGAATATAATTATCCTATAATTACCAGTATTCATAACCAATGCTTTGTTCAGTATTCGTGAGCGAGAGCTTGTTTAAGCTTCTATGCAATTATATGTTTAAGAGTGTTTTCTATAACAAAGCAATCACTCCAGTGTGTTTGCTTCGATTATTTTTACCCTTTCATAAATGAATATTTCTATAAGTAGTAAACTTAGTTTACGAAGCATTACGAACCAAGCTTTAGACGTACTCGGATTTGTACATGCACATTTTCACGACATAAATATTAAGACTACAGTAAGTAAATGGGGTTATTGATCTTTTCAACACAATTCGAGTACAAACACGCTAGTTTTTATCCTAACGGTACTTTGATGTATTCGTTCAAAAAGTTCAGTATCAGGTTTATAGTGGCAAACTATATTAAAATTAAAAACGTGTTTACGATCTTTGACAAAGATTGTATACTAACAAATAAGAACAGAATAACTCAAAGGCCCATTTAAGATACTTCACAGTCCACCATAACAATAAATATTGATGGGACGTATTTGTCAGAAGCCCTGACAAATAAGTAACTGGTCATCTGCATGTCAATTTGAACGAATGAGAAGTGACTTGTGTTAAAAAATTTAATGTAATAATATGAAGGCTTTCCCGTGTTTTACCAATGAATTCAAATGAATTCAAATAAATGTATGGTGATATGCTGCTTTAGATAGGTCTGTATGTAATATTTAAACACACAAACACTGCAATACCACCAGACTTAAGCTAATAACCGATTTTTTTCTATTTTAAATCACAGCAATATTGGCCTTCACCCTTCTGGATCAAAAAGCAATCAAGCTAGGTGCACGTAGAATTAGTCAACAAAAATGCCCTCCTAACACCAATTTAATACGCATGACTCTCAACTTCGTTCAAAACCTTTTTTTTAAACGCTAAATTTATATTGTTTATTTAATAATTACAAACATATATTAAATATTTTAACAGCATGTTACATATTTGGCAAGGATTAAACTAACAATAATTTATAATATACTTGAATACGAAATGTGTTAATAAGTAAACATTCATTTGTGTACCAGATATCTAAAATTGTAAACTCAATGGACACTTATAGCAGAGAAACAATCTTTAATTCCTAAAGACTTTGGTTGTAAGAAAGTAACCAAATGCATGTTCAAGGAATCAGAATAGGGGAGACAACACAACACAAAACATAAAAATGAATAAATGTTTTGATTACCGCTGTTTGACGGTAAAATTGATACTACAATATATCACTTATTCACGGAATATTTAAGTTTTATAGTAAATCGATATTGCATATACAAATACATCAACAAGCAGGTAATGTTCTGCATATTTAAAAAAACAAAAACAAACAACAACGTTAAATTGCATTAACATCCAACGGATTTTGCAAGCATGTGAAGGAAAACATAGGTAATGGTACAAAGGTTGAAACATTAAATGGTGAAACAATAATAATACGTATAATATATATATTATTCTCCAATGGGAATATGTATGTCTGTTTGTATGTCTGTGTATCTGGTTGTTTACACATATCTTTCTCCCTATATATATAGAGAGAGAGAAAGATATGTGTGAACAACCAGATCGGCGTGTGCGCCTAGCTACGATGCAGAATGAAGCATATATATATCAATACTATGAAATCCCCATCCCCCAAAAGAGATGGTTCATTCATAGTTATATACCCCACCCTAACACCGCAACACATCTTGACGTGGGAACAATTTTTTACATACACAGAAGGGACAATTTTACATACGTCAAATTATAAAATGGCAGTTTAACTTCAATTCAACTATTTTGGCTTGACACATGAAACATCAATGAACACAGACAATGAACGGTCTCAAATACATATTTAACATTATATTAGATTACATATTCAAGTGTTATTTTCATGCATCAAATATGTTCCCAAACGTATGTTTAACATTCATTCGAATCATGTGTGACTTGTACCTCGCATTGAAGACGTTTCAGTTTCTTATGATTTGCATAGTTGCATTTCCAACTATCACTTAAATGTGATTTTATATGTCGGATATGCTTGTGCATCGTGGAATATCACAAACATGTTCGGGGCACCAACATTGTCAGTGGTAGAATCGAAAGTCACCAAGTTATTTCCAGGAACCTTCGGTGGTGGTACACGAATTCCGCCAGCACCTACGGTATAGTCCCCAGTGAGGACATCCGCGTAGAATATGTACCTCTGGCCCAAAGCATCAGGTGCGGTGTAACCCGTGGCAGACATACTCGCAAGGACGGCGAAGTATACACCAACACCAATAGACGCGCCTACAGAACACAGAGAAGACATAAACATGTATTTCCGATTCTTAATAAAAGCTATTACAAAGACTAACTTTTCATCGACATAAGCTTTGATTAGAATGCCGTTATGTATAGGAATAATGAAACTCCCGAAGCATAGCGATTTCGTGTTACCATCCGCTAGTCTTTAATTTAAAACAAGCGACGCATACAAAGCAGGACAACTGTCGAAAAGCACTAAGCAGTATGTTTTAACAATTTCTAAAACTATATGCGTGAATCATTTATTAGGAGCATTGTGTCAACTTTGCAATGAGAAGCTAGAGTAAATATAAAAAAAAAATACATTTGATATCATTATATCAAACTGTTGGTTTATGCCAAACAAGTGTTTCGAAACAGTTTCATATAATAAAATACAATTTTACTCTTACCCTATTCACGTATGGAGAGTATTTGGTTTTGATATTTATTGTTTAAATTATTGTCATGAGATTAATCTCGTTTTAGTTCTTTAATAATATTTTAATTGTGATTGGCTTTATGGTTTTATTGAATTGAAACTATTTAACGTGTACTATGTTGTGTGCCTAAGGATAGACATACACAACAAAACTTTTGATTTTAGACTGTTTAAAAACGTATTGCTGCTTCTTCCTAAATTGCACGACGATAATCTGACTGTTAAACTCTATGATGCAATATCTCTTAAGATTGTTTAAGAGACGAGTTTCAAAGACGAGATGTAGTTGATACCCGTTTGTTTTGTTTCTCTTCATCGCGCCTAAAAAAGTTACACTTCTAGTGCATGGTTTGTATACACTATTGGATGGTAAATCGGTAATGAAATTGAAAAGTACTCTCCTTTATGCCTATTTAACTTGAAGCGTTATGCAATTATGATTCTTTTTATTCAAACTGAAATGTTATGTGAAGTATTTTGTGCAAAGTGTGGTTTCTGAATCTATTTAAAACGATTTTAACCCCAACAATTTGAAGACCCTAGTGTGTTTCAAGTGTATGCGTTTTGAACGAGTGTGTGTTGTCTAATAATCTTGTTTTCCGTCTCACTGTTTGGCAAATGGTTCCTTGCCATAAATTAAGGACGGCAATGTAAAAAAGGTCTCTCTTCAGATAGTGCAGCTCAAGTTTCACTCTATGTGTATTTATAACTTGAGCAATGAAGCACATTAACGTATGCTATTTAATTACAACACAATACTTTTTTAGATTGAAATTATATGTGAACTTTAATTTGGCATACAATGAAAGTGTTTTACCAGAATTATAGTTCCTGTCGAATCCTTTCGCACAAATGTTGTCCGCAATTTGAGGAGTCCTTGTGCCGTGCCACAGCTTCCGTTCACAATTGGGTTGGCTACATGTCTTCTCTATTTGTTTCTTTTTCGCAAGATATTGCATATAAAGCTGTGGGTTTTGGACGCGATCGATCTGTAAATATTGTTTGATAAATCGTTTAAATAAAAGTAGATATTATTATTCTGTTGTATGATAGTGTGGGCCATAGAAAGATATAACGGATTAGATGTAAACTCGTTAATACATTATATTTCATTAAGATTATATAGAACGAAACTTTCATTTCGTGCTAATGTGAATAAATGCTGGTAGCTTTCTATTTAGCAGCCTTATTGACAACCTAATAAACACTTGTTAATGCCAACTTCAATGTTTACATTAAACGGTTACATACGATCGCACACTTCTTTAAGTACATTATCAACAACAAAAACAACAACATGTATACAGCAGTTAAGAGTATACAAGCTCATAGCCTACATTACATATGCAATATACAATTTATAATCTAATGATAAGGGTGATTATCACGTAAATCCAGTTGATACTTTTACCATAATGCAATAAAGGACTGGAATAACATGCCAAAAAATAAACGATGTACAAAGTCAAAGAATACGTTCAAAAAACTTGTTAAGAAGCATTTATTAGAAGAAATGGAAAAAGTTGAGAAACTATAGTATTTGTATTATTAGCTTTTTTTATCATTTTTTTAGATCTGTAAACCATATTGTAATACATTTTTAAACTGTAAACCATATTGTTATACATTTTTAAACTGTGTTTGTGCAATCCTGTCAATTTCTTCATCATACGACGTGTTTTCTTTTTTAACAACAAGAATTATTTTATTTATACTATTATATGACATTGTAAGACCGTTGTCACTTTATTCCATCTTAAAACACGAATTTTTGGTATAATGTTGCGTCACTTAGATCTACATGTGACGGCTTTGGACCCCGTTGGAAATAAGTTTTGTACGATTTTTCGTCAAAATTTTACGGGTAATCCAGTGTACTTTTATATCTTTAATTAAATATAATTTAATATTGACCAATAAGTGTGATACATTGTGATAGAGTATGAACCATATATATATGTATTATTATCTCTGATGGTACATGTAACTATCTGTGATATTTATGAATTGTTAATAATTATGACTATGGATTGTAATTGATATGTTATGTGCACAAATAACATTATTATTAATATATATTATTTTAAGTAATAGTAGAAGATTGAAGTTAGACGATAGTGTTATTTATCCTGCCTCTGTTGAAAACATTGACCAAATAAAGCAAGGTCGAATAAATTTTCCTATCTCCGGTCAACAGGAAGTAGTGTATTCATACGCACGCTGTGACACATAATTGAGTGTAACCTTTCCAATACACTACACAAGGATGACGCATTATTGAGACGCATCGTGAATGTTATCGTTTATATTACATATCATCCTACTTTGCATCTTCTTAAAACGTATTACAGGACCGGCTTTCCGTATTTTTAATTCCATTCACTTGATTACGCAATTTATGACGTTTCTCGTGTGACGTCATTTCTCTGACGAAACATATCTAGTTAAAGCAAGACTATGTGTATTTTAGGGACAAGAATTTGTACGTGGTGGTTTTTTAACAGTAAAATATTTAATATTTGTAAAGCATTGAACGAATACAAAACGTATTTCGGATTTTGTGTTTTTCATGCATATTTGTTAATTTCGATAGGAATAAAATAACTCGCTCCGACAGGATTACGATTTCGTAAATCGTGTTTTAGGTCAGAATGGTAAGCATTCGATACAAACGCCATGAAGAAATAGTGTGGTTTAAAATACATTTCGATAAAGGGATGGACGAACAGAACATGTAAGTGCATATAGTTGTAACTTTATTGTTCTAAGAATTGGATTAAAGCTGTCATTGAGGTAAATACAATTGAGTCTTTGTTTTGGATGTTGCATCTTTTTTTTCTAATGATAATTAATTAAAATCAGTTTTTGTTTTGCTGTTTCACATTGTTTTCAATTTCAAACATTAAAAATATCACATTCTCGATTCCTTTCTTTATTTCTTCTCATAATTTCAATAGGAAAGTATTAAAAGGACCAATTTAATGTGGAACTATTTTTTACGTGACATAATCGGTAGTAATTCGGTCGTAAGGAATGATGTGTACATGTAGGAGCTGACAAGAATAATTATTTTTTAATATCTTAATTAATCATTTGTCATTGACAAAATGTGTTAGCAGCATAATGTTAAATGAAGCAGGATAAATAGAATACATGGTTGGTGCCGAGATGGAAAAAGTTTATCCGGTTCGGCCCGAAAAAGAAAGCTAAAGCTCGCCCTATTTTCTTTTTCTAAGCCTCACCGGATAAACTTTCTCCATCTCGGCACCAACCATGTATTCTCTATGAACTGGTTAACAAGGTAAGTTATGAAAAGGAATAAATAATTGCATCTAGTAGTGCAACTGCCCATCTACTATTAAATAATTTACTTACAAGACATACGATAAGAAGACTTTGCAGTATGGGTAGAAACATGATGATACCGATTTTTCAAAATCATAATCATCCTTACCTGTACAATATTGGCTGCGTGCTGGCCTTGAAATGTCGTAGCAACTGTGTTATACTCGTTGCTACCCGCCGCAAGCGGCACAAGTGTCGGGGCATCGTTAATTGTCATCTTGCCCCAAGTTGGAGGAAACTGAACTGCTAAAAGGGGATGTTTACAACATTGCAAACGTTTATGATAATAAATTGCTATATTATACAATTAGTTGAATAGTGTTTAAATATATAAACATGTTAGTATAATACGTTCTTTATATCAATTATCTATAGAAAATCATAATTGTTCAAGTCTCATATACTGGTACTATATTAGACTTGAATTACTGTTTGAAAAATAACCACAAACCTACCAATGTTGCATATATACATAGCAGAAAAATATTATTTGCAAAGTTGTAAACTGGAGTCTAATACAATTTAAATTATAACGAGAATGGTTCGTAAGTGCAAAACAAGTTGTTTGTTCGATGTTTATGCAAATGTAAACCAAGTTAATACAAATCCTGTAAGAACATTAATACCGATTACAATTTTGTTGACACTATTGACACGAAGTGACTTTATTTGCTAATGAAAATAATAAAATATACGTTATAAATATATATCATACAAATAGCAATTCATATCGTAGAGAAAATATTAAAATAATAATATTAGACGTACATGCTGAGTAATAAAACCCTTAATAATCCCAACCAGTTCTGATAATTGGTCAGCAAGTAAATTACCTAGTTAAAATCTGTACGTGAATGCTTACATTACAAAATCATTTAAAAAATACGACTAAAACGGCATGGTGCAGAATTGTTTAGTACTTATACCGGTTATTAATTATATTAATCCATACACACCTGCATCTGATGCAGATTGAGTGTCGTCCAACTTTTTTAAATAATCTTGAAGAACAGCCTTCGTCTTAGCAACTGATTTCCCGTAACCAAACAGCTTCATTTTGTTGTCTTCGCATTTCACCTTCACATCGTTACCGGTTGCGATTTTATATACTTCTTTCATCTGACAGAGATTTTTAACATGGTAATTTAAAGTTCATAACAAACATCATACGATGAACCACGGAGGATTTGATTTTATATAGTTCATTACTTTTAACATTTTAAAGACCCTATATGAAATACTTTTAACATAATTATATAACACGGCATATTCAAACTACTATAATGGGAAAAAACGCTAAGTTGTACAAGAATTTATTAGCAGAATTAAAGTCTTATCGTTTAATTAACTTGTTATACTAGTAAAAAAAAAACTGAGCTTATACACGTATTTAAACCCTTAGTTAAGCCTTATGGAAATGCAAGTAGACATTTTTCACAAAAAATAAAGGAAAATACACACATATCGCTTTTTCACAGGCATAGTAACATTGCTCATGGCAAATTCAAGGGCATATAACTGACGAACATGTTGATTGCTGCGCGTAAAAGTATTTATGGCACATCTACGTATGACTTACTTCTAGTTTGAATGCAATCACTTGAGAAATGTAGAAGTAGTTCACTTACCAAAACTTAGAGCATGTTATGCTTCTGCAATACATGTTCAAGGGCACCTTAGTAATGAACGTGTAAATAACTGCGCATACAACAGGTCTTGTACATCTACATTTCATGGTGATGACACTTTAAAAGGTTAAATTCAACTGCTTGGCTTGAGAAATAAAGTATAAGTTCAGTCCACGAACTTAGAACATTCAATGCTTCTGTCATAAAAATGGCTAAGTTAAAGAGCACATAACTCAGGAATGTGAGGATAACTGGGTGTACAAAAAGGTGTCTTGTGTATCTGCACGTCATGGGGATGACATATTTTAAATACCGACAACGTGACTCCTATATTCCCCGCTGTTTACGGGGGCATACACATATTTTAGTTTGCCGAACTATGTACCGTATCCTTTGTCAGCTTTTCAATCAAGGATGCTGAAAGAAAGATCTCGTCAGTTCGATGGATCCTCTCAATTCTGCCTCTAATTCTCTGTTCTGACTGCTCCTTGTGAAAGTAAACACTCAATTTGACAACACTTGTACCGTCACTCGACCTCCGGTCTGATGCTAAATAAGAACAATTGGTATGATAAACGTTCGCAAATTATGCAACTCATTTCTGACCTTTGTTTATACATTTCATTATTAAGTACAATTACGTTACTTATATATGAATCTATATTAGTAAATGTATTTCTGTTAATGAATGTTTTTCAGAATTAAAATTAAAAAAAAAACACACAAAGATTTGGACATTAAATGATTTGTAACGTTTTTTATGTCAACGAGGTTACGATCAAATATGTTCTTGTTTGATATTTAACATTGAAAACAAAAATTACTTGAAACTGCTGCTGCAACAGGGCTGCCAAAATGGTCCTTAAATGCCTGTAGCAGGTAATACAAATTATAAAGTCAATGTCCCAGGTGTAACAAGAAAAGAAATAGTCAAAACCAGTTTTTCATATCCTGTATTGTGTGTATACACAAAGATGCCAATTATAGATCGTTTGCATCGTTACTGATCGTGTCAGTATAAAACAAATTGGTGGATTTATTATTTCTGTTCTGTTTGAGCGTTTTATATTTTAGTCAACTAATTATTTAACAATGTGTTTTCACAAATAAAGGTACGTATTGGATACAAACTCTTTCATAAATAAACCATCAATCTTATCATTCGGAATATTTTTATATTGACATAAAATAACACATATGTTATAACAGAAAACACTACGGTATTTCAGCGCTGTCCTTAGATATAATACAATCACAGCATGCATTAAGCATACCTGTACCATACGATTTACAGAATCTGCGTCATGTTGTTTTTTTCCTAAAAATCTCAGTGTTACATACTTGCTTCGTTTTTTCATCTGTCTCATGTATGTAGATGAAAACCTTTGTGATGCTCGCTTTAGGGTTATCCTGGCCAAATGTCTGAATGGTTATTCCCATTGTTTTGGCCACTCCATCAGCGGGGTATTCCAACCTGCCTGTTCCGAGGGCCGGGAAACAAATAGTCTGAGCACCATTCTTGTCGGCCTCTTGCAAGCATGTGAGAACATACTTTCGTAAAACCTGTATTATGCAATATTTTCATAACCGAAGAACAAAAACACCATACAATAATAACACGTAAACGTTGAAAAACATTGTATACATTGGATAAATACATTTATTGGAAAAACAGATATATGTGAGATAGAAAATTCAAAATTGATATAAATTCAATTAAGTAGTTGATATAAAAAATAACAACTTAGAATAAATACAAATTCATTACTAACCTTTAGGTCTTGGTCGCCTTGGCAACGCGGAAGTGCCACATGGAAGATCTGTTTGCAGGAAGAGAGTCGCCCTGGTGACGTCACAGCCATCTCACCTTGCGGAATACCTTTTGGATATTTCTTCTCGCACTCATTCTGGATACCTTGTCCCGCCACTTTCAATAGCTGTTTGGACATTGTTCCTTTAGACATGTTAAGATCCCTGTTTGTTGAATTCACTATGACGTCAGCCTTAAATACAATACATGTATTTAAGGATATTACATTGAACATAAACGGCGAAATTTCTATGAGTACATTTATATGAAGGGTCCACATGGACTTTTATGATAAGCTGTGTGTAATAAATACATGTATAGTCCATATTCTAGAAGACACAATACGTAAAGCAAGATGAAATTTCAAAATTGTTTTAAGTAAATGCTCTAACATTAACGCGGTTAAAGTTAAAACTACGTTTCATCATTCATATAATGTATGGAAACTTTCTACTCGTACCTGCTCTTGAAATATTGACCCTTTCATCACTACCTTGAGTTCGATTCCACCAGCAACTATAAGGAAATAACGAATCATAACGGGATATATGTATGTTTTAATAATACATCAAAACAACTACTGGTAAAACACGTTTTTACACATAACAAAACTGATGTTGTATAAAAGATTATTGAGGCAAATCAACACTGCAGAAATTCTAAACCTACTTTGAACTGCAATTTCCTCATCCGCGTGCCGTTGTTGTTTCTGAAAATGCTGTCCATCAATTATGACTATGCATTTCTCTTCTTGTTCAATCTTGGCAATGGTCGAGTTGCCCCCGCTCGATTGTATTGCGAACTTTTGAAAACCAGGCCATTTGTATTCAAGACGAAGCTTTTGCACGTTTCGGACAAGTCGTACCATAATCTCATGTGCT
>VMBQ01016045.1:0-12907 GCA_007657795.1 Dreissena rostriformis | reverse complement strand
GTAAATATGAAGGTTACATCTGAAGTGACATAGAAGTTGTGAGCATTTTTCAATACCTAAACGCAGATTTCGAAATCTAAACGCGGACTCTAAGTTCAATTTCAAAGTGAAAGGGTTTTAAATTTGTGTGCGTATGGAAAGGCCTTGTCCATATACACATGCATACCAAATATGAAGCTTACATCTGAAGCAACATAGAAGTTATGAGCATTTTTCAAAACCTAAACGCAGATTTCGAAACCTAAACACGGACTCTAAGTTCAAGGTCAATGTGAAAGGGGTCAAAATCTGTGTGCGTATGGAAAGGCCTTGTCCATCTACACATGCATACCAAATATGAAGGTTACATCTGAAGTGACATAGAAGTTATGAGCATTTTTCAAAACCTAAACGCAGTTTACGAAACCTAAACGCGGACCCTAAGTTCAAGGTCAAGGTGAAAGGAGTAAACAAATTGTGTGCAAATGGAAAGGCCTTGTCCATATACACATGCATACCAAATATGAAGGTTACATCTGAAGCAACATAGAAGTTAAAGGCATTTTTCAAAAAAGTGTGACAGACAGACGGACAGGCAGACGGACAGTGCGATCACTATATGCCCACCTTCTGGGGCATAAAAACCTGTTGACATATCATTGAACAATCATCAATACTAACCATGTCTATAGATTAAAAACAAATCAATGTAATTCACATATTTGGAACTGTTCATCACAGACATCACTTACATGATTCGACCCGTAACGTTCTTCTGATAGTCATGGACAATGATGAATTGTATATGTATCATTAAACAAGATGCAAGCGATTTCTGTTGAACGGTTAATCTGCACATATTCCCCATTCTTTTCGTTTGATGTTGCATTTATCAACAAGAGTGCCAAATTGTCACAAGATACGCCCATTTGTGACCCCGTGACCTAGTTTTTTTACCCGGCATGACCCATATTCGAACTTGACCTTAATATTGTCTAGATACAANGCAAACGTTATGCACTTTTTTCGAAACCTGTGACGGAATTTCAGACAGACGGACAGACTGACAGTGCTATCACTATATGCCCACCTTTGGGGGCATACACATAAACACTTGTAAACATGAACCCTGTAAGATTGCAATAAAACTGAAAACATAAATACAAGAGATAAATAATTCAATTTAATAACAATACAAATACAATGAAAAATGCGGCTATAAAATGAAATAAAATGCATAATTACATAGCTTTGATGAATATGAGCAATACTTAAAATGGCAAAGCACGATTTTATTCATTTTTCTTTTTTGTTAAAATATTGAATGAATGGCAATGTATAAAATCATTTCATTGAAACGAAAATCAGATTCAAAATATTATCACCATATTATACACCTTCAACAGGTAGCAGTTGCAGGAAATCACCACATGTTATAATGTATGTATCGGTACATGCACTTCTAAAAGGGCGACTAGGGTCTTTTTATTTGACACACATTATGCATACAGTAACAAGAAATGTGTCCACACGACACGGATTCCCCCGACTGTAACTTTGTCACTTCATAAAAGCATAACTGTGTAAATGTTTTTAAAAGTGCAAAAAGTATATGGCGCACGTTTGGTGAAGATCAGATGAAAACTACTTGAAATAGAGAGCGGATACCATGCTGAATGTTTAAAACGCACTAAGCGACCACCTGATCTAGTATTTGACCCCGTGACCTAATTTTTGGCCCGGAATGGCCCATGTTCAAACTTGGCCTAGACATTATCTAGATAAAACTTGTGACCAAGTTTGGTAAATATGAAGGTTACATCTGAAGTGACATAGAAGTTGTGAGCATTTTTCAATACCTAAACGCAGATTTCGAAATCTAAACGCGGACTCTAAGTTCAATTTCAAAGTGAAAGGGTTTTAAATTTGTGTGCGTATGGAAAGGCCTTGTCCATATACACATGCATACCAAATATGAAGCTTACATCTGAAGCAACATAGAAGTTATGAGCATTTTTCAAAACCTAAACGCAGATTTCGAAACCTAAACACGGACTCTAAGTTCAAGGTCAATGTGAAAGGGGTCAAAATCTGTGTGCGTATGGAAAGGCCTTGTCCATCTACACATGCATACCAAATATGAAGGTTACATCTGAAGTGACATAGAAGTTATGAGCATTTTTCAAAACCTAAACGCAGTTTACGAAACCTAAACGCGGACCCTAAGTTCAAGGTCAAGGTGAAAGGAGTAAACAAATTGTGTGCAAATGGAAAGGCCTTGTCCATATACACATGCATACCAAATATGAAGGTTACATCTGAAGCAACATAGAAGTTAAAGGCATTTTTCAAAAAAGTGTGACAGACAGACGGACAGGCAGACGGACAGTGCGATCACTATATGCCCACCTTCTGGGGCATAAAAACCTGTTGACATATCATTGAACAATCATCAATACTAACCATGTCTATAGATTAAAAACAAATCAATGTAATTCACATATTTGGAACTGTTCATCACAGACATCACTTACATGATTCGACCCGTAACGTTCTTCTGATAGTCATGGACAATGATGAATTGTATATGTATCATTAAACAAGATGCAAGCGATTTCTGTTGAACGGTTAATCTGCACATATTCCCCATTCTTTTCGTTTGATGTTGCATTTATCAACAAGAGTGCCAAATTGTCACAAGATACGCCCATTTGTGACCCCGTGACCTAGTTTTTTTACCCGGCATGACCCATATTCGAACTTGACCTTAATATTGTCTAGATACAACTTCTGACCAAGTTTGGTGAAAATGGGATGAAAACTATTTGAATTAGAGAGCGGACACTGCTGTGGATGCCACCGCCGCCCGCCCGCCAACCGCCAAGGGTGAACCTATAATACGTCCCGTTTTGAAAAAATGGGCGTATAAAAATGATTTACCATTACCAATAGAACCTTACAGAAGTACAGTATGGCATTCTAAAACAAAAGATGTGTTTGTCAGAAACACAATGCCCCCTAATGCGCCGCTTTGATTTATTGTTTTTACCTTTGACCTTGAAGGATGACCCTGACCTTGACCTTTCACCACTCAAAATGTGCAGCTCTATGAGATACACATGCATGCCAAATATGAAGGTTACATTTGAAGGGACATAAAAGTTATGAGCATTATTCGAAACCTAAATGAGATTTTGAAACCTAAACGCGGACCCTAAGTTCAAGGTTAAGGTGAAAGGGGTACAAAAAGTGTGCGTATGGAAAGGCTTTGTCCATATGCACATGCATACCAACTATGAAGGTAACATCTGAAGGGACATAGAAGTTATGAACATTTTTCGAAACCTAAACGCAAAGTGAGACGGAATTTTAGAAGGGCAGACGGACAGACAGACAGACAGACACACAGTGCGATCACTATATGCCTTCCTTCGGGGGCATACAAATATGAAAGGCTCTTTTCTGTCCTTTTATGGTCAATATTCATTTTGCTGTACGGTAAGTTCAATGACAACTTTATCTTAAATATGACAACGGTAATTTATTTTAATGTTCAGGTCCTCTGGCAGATAACATACAGTTGACTGTGTGTCTTAAAGTTTCATGTACTTTATTCCACTGACTTTGTAGTGTTTAGTATGAACGCTACAAAAGCAAATGAAACGATTTGTTACAATAAATCCTCACGTGGCACATACTGGTTATTGACAAACACAAATTCAAGTCATTACAATTTATACAAGATACAACTTAAACTGACACTCTCGACAGGCAGAACTCATGTTGTTTTCTTTTATATGTTTTTCTTATATATTACTAGGGGGGACGATTTATAAACATCCGTTTGAGAGGCAGGTTTACGGCGTAAATAAATGTATTCGCCTTGCTGTGACTTCTCGACAAAGTAAACAAACAAGGCAATGTTTACATGTTAAAGGTCTTGAAATTGGTATTTTCAATGACATTTGCAAAACGTTGTTTTTTTTTATTTTTACAGCAATACCATAGCTGCTTCTGAATGCCAACGATGTTGATTCGCATGATTTTAAAACAATGACGCTTGACAGTTTTTAGCTGTCATACAATATTAACTATTTATTTGAATCCCTTGTAACTATTAATATATTTGATTATGGTTTTGAGCAATCTTGGTCAAAGCACACTGTGTTATACTATCCCAACAACTTCAAGCCCCATGTGATTTAAATTGTTACACCAACAGTAACACTCGTTGAACAGTTTTAAAAGGAGACATTTAAACAAAGATACCGTTACGAGCATAGCCCTTATTTTACAAGCAATGCAAGGTAACGGCTTTTGCAAATTGTTTTCTTTGTTGACAAAAACTCTTTTTTTTTCTTTTCAAATAATATATGGAAATTCCAAATTTTAAAAATGTCGGTTTAATATGGATGCGTTTTCTACTAAAATATGATCACTCCTTGTATGTACAAGTTTAAAAAAATTGTATTCCAACTAATTGCTGACATCAGCAGTTCTATATATTATTCGTTGAAAATAATCTATGAGTAGGAGAAAAAAGAAAATTTACATAGCCGTGTAAATATGCTATTTATGTCAGTCATCATCTATATAAGAATAATTATTCATTCTACATGCTGAAATATGTTTACTTTTAAAAGACACCAACTGGATCATGTGAATAATGTTAAAACATCATCTACTTCTAAGTACTAATTATAATATTTAGAACATACTACAATTCACATAAAAAATAGTACATTCAGTTATTCAAATTGAAACGGTTAACGAAAATAAATAAAATATTTAAAATAGCGAAAAGTGCACAGAAAATAAATGTATTTGTTAAAAAATAGCAAAGGGTGACGAAAAATTAATTTACTTGTAAAATTAGCTTAGCATTGATGTATAAAAAAATATATAAAGTTGTAAAAATAGCAAAGGGTCAACACAATAAATTTAGTTGTACAAATAGCAAAGGGTGCACACCCAATAAATTTATTTGTAAAAATAGCAAAAGGTGCACACAAAATAAATTTTGTTGTAAAAGCAACAAAGGATGCACACACATTATTTTTGTTTGTAAAAATAGCAAGAGGTGCTCACAAAATAAATTTTGTTGTAAAAGTAACAAGAGATGTGTTTTCCAGAAACACAATGCCCCCTACTGCAAAGCTTTGAAATAAAATTTCCATACTTTGACTTTGTGTTCCATATTTTGACCTTAAAGTTCCATATTTTGACCTTAAAAATTTGGGACACACAGACAAACAATATACCCCCTCTTCTTCAAAGAAGGGGGCATAAAAATCATGTGTGAACAGGTCTGCATTTTTTACCAATTGTTTATAATTACCACCTGCTTTAGAATTGTCAGTATGTGTGTGGAGACAAAGTATTATTCTATTACTTATTTTGTTATTCCCTTGGTATAAAGGGCCCAGGAGTTGTGTCTGGCTAAGCACTCATTTGTGTGTATGTGTGCAGAGATAAAGCAAGCTTAACATTAGTTTTTCTTCTTTAATGAACGTCTTTAATTTGTTGTAACCTTGGTATAAGGGGTCCAGGAGTTGTATCTTGTAAAGCACCAACTGTTTGGCATCAAGCAAGGGGACGACACGAGGGAGAGGGAGGGCAGCCTCATCGTCGTCGGGGTCATCGTATTTTAGAGCACCCTCTACTGCTGCCTGTGGTGGAGGCTCGGGGAACTTGCTGTGTCCCAGCTGCAGGGGGGAAACTGTCCCGAGGGCAGCATCTGCTGCTGCCTGTGGTGGAGTACCAGGCTGCAGGGGGGCAACAGGCCTGAGGGCAGCCTGATCCTCATCAGAGGTTGAGCCTGTGAAATGAAAATTAAATCATGGTCAAACTATATTTTTTATTTGTTATACGTCACATTCATTTTTAGAGCACTCAGAATATAAAAACTTTTCAAAATGTATTGCAATTCCATAAGGTTTATGATTGATTTTACTGTTCAGTAAACACAGCCTCAATAAGCTGAATTGTCATTTGTGTGTACATGTTACCTAAAATGTGCATGTATAGGAAAACAAAACATTTTATGAAAATTCTACATTTATTCAAAAAGTTATGATTTCAGATAGTAGTGTTGCAAATTAAATCAAGGGACAAAATTTTCACAAAACCAGGTTTTCAATTTGAAAAAAAAAAGTCTGATAAAGGGAGACAATTCAAAATGTTCATTGTAACTGATTGTTCCTAGTTACCCCTTTTATGTCAAATTCAATCTTTTTTCTCAAAGTGTGACCTTGACATTGGAGATATTGATGTAAGTCTTTTGCATGATGCACCGTCCATTGATCGTGAACAAATATGCCAAGTGATTTTATAATCTCACAACGAACGACAAAGTTATGGCCTGGACAAGCTCATCTATGGCCATTTTTTTACCTTTGAACTCAAAGTGTGACCTTGACCTTGGAGATATCAACGTTATTCTTTCGCGCTAAAACCTGGTTAAACAAGAGATGTGTTTCAACGTTGAAAATAACGTTGATTCAACGTTGAAACAACGTTGACTTAACGTCGATATTTGGTTAAATTTACATTGGATTTGGAAGTTAAACAACATCTTTATTGTACACAAGTTTATTGCATGAATGTAATTTATACAAATATATATCATCGCATTGTTGTTCTTTTTTGGCTTGAATCCGGATATGTTCGGGTATCTTCCCAGTTGTCCTGGAAGTACAAAAAATATCAGAATGACCAATTGTTCTTTTTTTTTTAATAAAACGGAGAAAAAATGACAAGACATACATGTACCGCCTGAATAACACCAAGAAAACACACATATATGCGTCATCTTGAACATACACATATATGAAACCGAATTTTCTATCATACGTGGTAAAATGATCAAGCGTTACCACAGGCAGCAGTATCATAAATTTGCCCCCCCCCCCGGACCATACCCCCACCACCCCGAGCTTGCCCCAGGGGTTCCAGATTGTTAAGTGTACACCTATTGTGTATGGTTTGACTTTTCAACAACGAATATTGACACAAATACACAGTTTGAAAAAATACCCCTCGTATAGGTATAATATATACACAAGGTATGAAACGCACTATATGCCTATTGCTGAAAGATTGTGGAACACGGGACGTTACCGTTTTCATCGAGAACACACATGTTTCCATGCAGTTGCCGAACTAATGCAACTGGATTCGTTAAAAGACATTAAAAGCAACGTGATTACACAACTTACCGATCTCCTGTTCGGCTAATAACTTTAATATTCAATTAACTTCGACTTTCTCGCTACATGTCACTCTGTGTTTCGTCTACACATGTACACCATTTTAATTTTATAACGCGTCATCTGGTTGGTTGTTCCAATAGCCAGCATTGTGTTGGCCAATGATATGGCGTTTTACAACCGAGCATACCGGTCGACAAAAATGGCAGCAAAACACCGACATGTAGCGAGAAAAGTCGAAGTTAATTGAATATTAAAGTTATTAGCCGAACAGGAGATCGGTATGTTGTGTAATCACGTTGCGTTTAATGTCTTTTAACGAATCCAGTTGCATTAGTTCGGCAACTGCATGGAAACATGTGTGTTCTCGATGAAAACGGTCACGTCCCGTGTTCCACAATCTTTCAGCAATAGGCATATAGTGCGTTTCATACCTTGTGTATATATAATACCTATGCGAGGGGTATTTTTTCAAACTGTGTATTTGTGTCAATATTCGTTGTTGAAAAGTCAAACCATACACAATAGGTGTACATTTAACAATCTGGAACCCCTGGGGTAAGCTCGGGGGGGGGGGGCAAATTTATGATACTGCTGCCTGTGAGCGTTACAACATCTTTAAATTTAATAATCAAATGTATTCTATGACTGTATCAATTCATAACTAAATTTGAAATAAACCTACAAGATCAATATTTTAATCATGTCATTACCAACAAACACTTTTTATAAACTACATTTTACATAATTACATATTTCAATTTTAGAATTAAATAAAAATAATAATTGAGGTCAAGATACAATTTTGAATTTTATTTCTTTTTCAATTAACGGTGAATTCGGATTATCGGTGTTCGAAATAACGGTGTTGAAGTGTACATAGTTATTTTTCACGTAATAACATGTGTTTTCAAGGATGTTTTCAACAACAAATTGCTACCAAAAAATGACTTAAAGTGAACGTTCGTATATTCAAAAGTGGTTCGAAGTCTCTTTGGTACGAGTTTCCCCATAATTCCGAATTTGAATTTAAAGCATTTGGTGCATAATGATATCAATTTTAATATTACAAATTGAAATAACAATAAAAAAAACCTTCCTTGCAAACTGTTGTTTATCGTCGATTGTAGGTTCCAACTTCTCTTATTATTGAACAGAAAGGTTTACATTCAATAACAGCAACGTTTGAAAATCCAATTAGCCAGTAGGTCAGTGAACAAAGGAATCGAGTGGCGCGCACGCGGGATATTGCTGGTTTAGATAACAAGAGAATCGCGCTTGCAAACATTCGAAGATACACAAACGGGTCAAAATGCAAATCTACTTATAAGTGTATTTTGTAAAAAAAAACTACAACAAAAAACAAAACAAAAAACAACGTCAAATTCTTTATGAAAAAATATTTAATGTACATGTTTATATTGTGTGATTTTTATACGTTCTTATAACGTTCTGCGAAGTCCACCAATACATCCTAGGATCGTAAAAATATACAGTTCAAATGTGACTTTCATGACAGACTGCTTAATATCACTATACACAATTTAAGTGTTGGAAAATATGAATTTATTTATCTATCAGTTGAAAAAATAATTCCGACCTTAACCAAATAGCAACGTTGATACAACGTCGAGTATCAACCAAGCAGAATGCAGACATCCATGTAGTTGTAAATTGGTTGAAATAAGGTTTATCGACGTCACGACTAACATTCAACGTTGTTTCAACGTTGATTCAACGTTGTGTTCCTGCTGGGTGGACACCCAATAAATTTATTTGTAAAAATAGCAGGTGCACATAAAATAAATGTTGTAAAAATAGCAAAGGGTGCGCATAAATTTATTTGTAAAAAGATTTCCGTGGTTGGGGACATATGCCCCCCCCCCAAACAGGGCCTTGACACAGGATATTTTGCAACAAAACTGCTCTTTGAGGACATATCAAACGGAAAACAATTTAACACTAAATGTCTCACTGACCTTGCCCTTTGAACTAGTGACCCCAATTTTGATAGGGTTCATCTACTGTCCAAGGCCAATTGAAATTTAAAGTATCAAGCCAATCGGTCAAATCGTTTACAAGTTATTGATCGGAAACGATTTTCACACTTATTGTGACAGTGACCTTTACCTTTGACCTCGTGATCCCATTTAACCCGGGTCATGTACTGTCCAAGGCCAATGCACATGTGAAGTATCAAGCCAATCTATCAAGTCAATCGGTCTATGCGTTTACAAGTTATTGATCGGAAACGATTCTCACACTTATTGTGACAATGTCCTTGACCTTTGACCTAGTGACCCCAATTTTGACAGGGGTCATATACTGTCCAAGGACAATGCACATTGGAAGTATCAAGCCAATAGGTAAATCGGTTGATGAGTTATTGATTGGAAAGGATTTCACACTAAGGGTGACAGTGACCTTGACCTAGTGAACCCAATTTCAATATGGGTCATCTACTGTCCAAGGCCATTGCACATGTGAAGTATCAAGCCAATCGGTCAATCCGTTCATAAGTTATTGATCGGAAACGAACTGGTCTACCAACAGACCGACCGACATCAAGCAAAACAATATACCCCCTCTTCTTCGAAGGGGGGGGGGGGCATAATAAGTCTTTGACACTAATGCCCCCGCGACACATGTTGGTACAAAGGCAAGTCCACTACATGTTTTACGGTGGACAAAAAGACTTGTTGCATCCATAACTATTTTCTTAACTATCATATACAGATTAAGGTATTTCAGCTGTTCAAGATTGAACGAAACTTATCAAGCAGTAAAATACAGGTTGAGTACACACAAGTTTTGGGCTTATATATTCAATAGTGGAAAACTGGTCTCAGCAAAAATTTGTTCCTTTACGATCATCAACATAATTAGGTCATTCCTCTGTGAATATGTGAGCCATATCCACAAAGCCGTTGAGAACAGATATGGCAAACAAAAGCTTTAAGTTCAGTATTAAAAAGGTACATTTCTGAGCAATTCTCAAGAATAGTTATTATATACTAAGATTTTAAAGGATGAAAATAAAAACAAATTGTAGCTGCAACGGTTGACTTAATGGTGATTCAAAGTTTTAACAAATCCCTTATTTTTTTAGGAATAAAAAAAACAGCAGGTGCGAGATTCTTCAATGGTCAACGGTTCAGCGTTATCAAATGTATTAAAAAAGTCTCAATTTTAATAATTGAGAATGAGATATTCAAAGGAACATACAAGAGAAATGTGTCCACATTTTGCGCAAATTTGGTATCTTATAGCTTACACGGCAGCTGTTCAGGTCTGTGCAACCTTATGTGGGCAATGTTTCCTTTTTATATCTGGACTTAGCCGAGCTAGACATAAGCCAGATGTCTGTATGATGTCGGTCGTGTAGAATTGGTTGAAGTTGACCTGAAAAATAAAAGATTGAGGAGAATTTTATAACTGTGTCAAAAATGTTAATGATGTATGATTATGAATGGATGGATGACAAAATACAATAACACAAATCTAAAAGCTCACATTCTCATGTTGTCCTCAAATGATTTAAAACAAGATATTTTGAAATATGAATTTAATCTTTACAAATGTTGGTGTGTGTCTTGAATTATACAAGGCTATTGAAGCTTAGCAGAGAACTGTTGTGTTACAAAGGCCAGTGCAATATTGAGATGAAGCCTTTCAGGTGTCCCATTGTCTTTCATGTTTAACACAACATGCAATAGCCAAATTCCAATATTCCTAAAGCCCATTATTACGAAGGACTGATATCTTGAATGCCTGATATTCCGAAGGTGCAATACTTCAAAATTCCAATATTCCTAGGGCAGGATAGTCTGAAAATCGTTATTTTCAGTCTAATTTATGAAAAATGTTTTCCGAGGATAATCCCATCTGTTAAGTTAAAGACAAGGCTACAGAATGTTCTTTAACACTCGTTCCTTGCACTTCTTCTGTATACATAAAAAACACTGCAGTGATCAATTCTTTTCTTTTTTTCCAATATCATACTTTAAAATAGGAAATATCATAATTAAGCAGTATTTATTACAGCCATTTAGGCCCCTTACACAGTGCTTAACCAAAATGGATAATAATGAAAACATTAGTGTGTTACCGACTTATACACAAAACAGCAGTGGATCATATCAGAAAATATTGACTCTTTTGAAGTGTGTTATTTTAGTTCCAAGTTTTTTTTCCATAAAGTTTGAATTTTTCACCATAACTATATTCCACAGGAAAACTGGGGCATTCAGTAAATTTGATGCTTGCGCTCAGTAACTAAAAAGTTGATTGGCAGTAGGAACTGACCTCCATCTGTGTTAAAAGAAAGTTAAACAGTTTGTAAGGACTTTAACCAGCATCACAACCAAATGGCAATTCACACACTTAATAGTAAAAGTAATTTCTTTTATTTATATTTATTTAGGTATGTTGTTTGACTACATTGTGTTGTAACATAAAAGACATGCAACACAATATTGGCTGTTATCAGATTTAGCATGCGCAGATTTGGTTTATTTTTAACAAGAAATATCTTTAAAAAAGATATACGGCGTTGATGTTGTAATGTTTGCGACCAGTGAAAGGAGACAGAATGAAGCGACCATGAATTAACGCCATAAAACACATCAGTGTAATATGCCTCACTACCTAAATCGACAGTGTGGCAATTCCCAATTAATGTCCTAAGTACCGAACTCTTTGGTCGGAAGATGATGCGATAATTTGCTCATAAAACTGGTGTCCATAATCAATGTCAATTAGGTCAACATCGTTGGCAATCAATCGTTCGGGTGTTTGAACAAAATTGCAACCGATAAACAAAATGGATAATTTGGGCAATCATCTAATTTGTAATAATAAAATAATCTTAATTTCCAGTATATGATCACGGGGAAAAGTCTCGATTTTTTTTTACTATATACTAAATACACTAGTATATATAGTATATAGTAAAACAAATCGAGACTTTTTATATAATAGTATATATAGTATATAGTAAAAAAAATCGAGACTTTTCCCTGTGTATATGATTAACAAATTCTGAATTAAAATTGCAATTAATAATCAAATTTGTAATAAAATTCTTAATTTGTCATATATGTTAAACAAATACTTTTCGGATCGAAAGAATCATTTACAAAACCATGCTATTACATAAGATTTAAATAAGGGCGAAACAACCCACTTGTAAGGGCGAAACGACCAAGGGCGAAACGAATCGGGGTGACCTAGGGCGAACACAGTTTAGGGCGAAACGACCTGTGACCGTCTGATGCGCAATACACAACCGCAGTACACCCGCATAAATTAATGTGAGGAAATATAGTTCCATAACAATTATGATTATGATGCCACTTGAAGCGATTTACAATAATTACACATTCAATTAATATATTAGTGAACTAAATCTTGCAATAGACAAACACTAGTATAATTTTTAAAATTCTTTGACTTGAGACGTTGACGTGTATAACTGCGCTGTTTACAAATTTATATAAATGTGCAATATTAAAAACCGAGCTAAATATGTCTATCTTAACCCCTAGATATTTTTGACATAATTGCATAATTGCTCCTCATGTATGTCGCTTATAATATTGTTTTGGGAGTAATAATTAACAAGGACCTTGTTTACATCAAATGACAATGTACTAAATTTTCAGTTTCACCTAGCGATAGACATACATGAAAGTCGGGGTACATCTAATAGGCTATGTGAT